>JAODUH010015374.1:0-26754 GCA_027564835.1 Typhlichthys subterraneus | reverse complement strand
AGTCAGGGCCGTCACAATATTTACAGTATGTGTGTGTGTATATATATATATATATATATATATATATATATATATATTATACACGTATGTATGTAATTGATTAAACTAATGAGAGGAATGTATGGACTTTCTGCTGCTTATATGTTATGTATTTACTGTAGGCAATGTGGCTGCTGTGACTCTTTCTATACTTTTGTAGGTTTCCTTGCCATGGGGCAGGATTGGCGGCCCTATTGCATAGCATTGGAGACTTACCTTCAGCACGTGGCTGCACACAGCACACTCAACAAAAACAATGCTCTGAAGATGTTCCTTACAAGCTCAGAGGTGAGTAGCATTGCCGAACACTGCTTAATGTTCTGTGAGCCTTTGTTTTAAGTTAGGAATCGTGAGTCACTGACCAAGAATATAATGTTTCACCTTTTTATGAGTGAGGGACAATAGTCAAGCTTTTACAGACATGTTTTTGAAGAGAGCAGTCACATGATTGCACCAAATGTGTTGACTCCTATTGGTAAATGAATAAAGAGACTTTTATACTAATAAGTTACTGTACAGTACTAATAAATGAACTCAACAGGCAAAGCATGTGCACATTAACAATTACATTATCACAGAGTTGTACTACTTATTATCATGAATAACTATGTATTGTTTATTTATACTTTCAATAAACAAATGGGGCATGATGATATATTTAAGTATTGAAATGTATTATGTGAAAATATTAATTATATATATATATATATATACACACACACACAAGCTGTTTTCTCACAGCCTCAATAGTCTTCTGAATAGAGGAGTTGTACATTCTTTCCCATGTGATTGTTGAGCTTTATGCAGTTGTACAATGAATATTTCTGCTAATTGACAATAATGCATTAACAGGTGTTATCACTTGTCTGATTAAGATTAAACATCACTTCTACACACCCTTCATATGATTTGCAAATGTTACTTGATCATATCAACTGATCACATCAACATATACAGGACATGCATCATATACCAGTCTTGTGTACAGTAGGTACTACCAAGCAAACATACAAGCTGTCACATACAAAACGTTAGTTACATGTTATTAGTCTTTTTGTTGCAATGTAAACATTGTCTACAATGTCCCCCCAAATTCACACTTGTGACATCTATTATTCTTAGAGTTGCAGCCCCATATTCTCCATTAAAGTGTAGAAATCACTGTATTTCAGTTGGATAAATAATTAATTACATTAAAGAGGGGTTTCACTTCACATAACCACAAATCTGTTTTGACATACTTTATATCAGTTTGCTCACAATGTTTAATTTAGTCATCTCCGCTTCCCCAGGTGACCGAAATTATAGTAAAATAAACCGTTTTAATAGTGTGTGTGTGTGTGTGTGTGTGTGTGTGTGTGTGTAGCCTCCTGGCCATCAGAAGATGAAGAAAGGCATTTTCAACCGTCTGAGTCAGGCGGTGGAAGGCATGAAGAAGGAGGGACATAAGGTACATACTGCAGTTAGGATTATAGACCGCTGGTTTACATAATCAAATGAAAGGTGATTTTCATGCTGCAGCCACATTGCTATTATTATCATCATTACTACTTCAGGAGTTTCACACACATTTTGACTAATATTTACAGGATGTTGACGACTTTTTTAAAAATGAGCGTGACCATAACCTTGCTCTCACTGCGTGCACAAAGATGGCCGCTGAGGTGAGAGGAGAGTGTTTCCTATCTCTATGTTTGTGTCTCCCTCGTTGGAGGCGAATGTTTTTCTTCTCTGTGTTCCATTGCTCAATCGTCTGTTTTTCATTCCAGCGTTTCCTGGATGTGGTGATGACTGAGCAAAGTAAGAAGCAATGTTAGCTTCCTGTTTGATTCCTGTTAGTGTGTGCGTGTGTGTGTGTGTGTGTGTGTGTGTGTGTGTGTGTGGCCCACAAAACATTTGTTTTTATCTGTGATGCTGGTGTGCTTGGGGTGACACCTAGTGGCAGAATGTCGTATAGTCACCTTGAACATAAAGGTTACAAAGGTATGGTAAATGTATTTATGCTGTGTTATATGTGTCCCTAGAGGTAGCAATGGCCTGTGGACACTTTTCCACAGCTCTACAACTCTGTGTGGGTCCAGGGGAGGATCCAGACATACAGGACTTCTCCACGTGAGACTCGTATTGTACTCTCCCCGTTTGCATGTGGTATATTCAATAGCTACATTAATGACAAGATACTTACAATGTCCTTGACCAAAAGACACCCTTTTCTTCCCACAGGATTTGTGTGAAAATGTCAGAAGTCTTCAATTCAATGAGGGTAAAAATGTTACTTTTGCCATAGAAACAATATATCTCTTATTAATGGATGAGTGTAACACATTCTACACATTCATGTGTGTGGCAGAAAACCGTTGAGAGTGTTGCAGAGAACAACATCAGTACTCTTGGACTTGGTCTGGATCTAGAGGCACGCTACCAGGAGGCAGAGAAGGTCCGACAACATGTACATACATACATTACATTACACACACACATAACATAACATACGTTAGCTGTAACTCTGTAACATTGTGGAGCTGCTGCTCCAAAAAATACAAAATAGACATTTTGTATTTTTAGTAGTAGATATTTTGTATTAGACCATCAAATGGGCACACAAAATGTTTGTGTGTGTGCGCAGTCAAATTATAATAATATTATAGAAATAAAAATATGAATTAATAAAATGTATTAATAAATATTTAATAGAAAATAAACAATTTAAAATAAATGCGCAACCCTTAAAACACATGGTGACACTATCTTTTTATCATTAGTTTTTGTGAATGGGTGACAGATTATACCTACTGTGTATAATCATCAGTTCGCACCTTTTAGTTTATATTGTCTAAATTATACTATGTCCTATGCAGGAGATGCTGTTCAGGAGGACTTGTAAACTAGTGGAGTTGGAAAATGCCAGCAGGAATGTTGAAAAAGCCAAACCTGTAAAGAAAGCTGCTGTAAGTGTTATATTCCACTGTCCACCCAGTGCTTATTTTATTGTGGCCAGAAGGTGGCAGTAACGATATGCCTTATTAACTCAATTCAAAAGCATGGCTGGAAAAATAATTCTGTGCAGTATATAGTGATGAGATGCAAGTATAATTACTACAGTACCTTTTGCACATGAATGATGGTGAAATAATTTCCTTATCCATCAGATGGAGGAGTTGAAGAATTCAGTAGAAAAGGAGTTTCACCTCATCTCAGGGGTAGCTAAAAAAGAGGTAAAACTACAATAATGACGAAACCATTCTCTTGTCAGTGTTACTGCCTCAAAATCATTCTTCTAAGCGAGAAGGAGGCTTCAGTCTGATTAGATGAACCTCTGATGTCATGCATTTGACTGTTTGTGCCTGTCTCGCAGGTTGCGAATTTCCAAGGCATACGGGTGGATGTGTTTCGGCAGGCTCTGATTGATTGGTGTGAAAATCAGCTCCTCACAGCCAGGAAGAGCGTTGAGCGGTACAATGAGCACCTCCAGGCCTTCAGGGCGATTGCCTAGGCTAGTGTCCCCTTAAGTCACAGTCCACACTCTCCAATTAGAGTGTATTCACTGCATTAAAACATCACCATGGCACCAATCACTGTTACTAAGCCTTCAAATAGAGTGAACAGAACTAAGCTTTTCTCGGGGATGGTAACACCAGCCTGAATGCACGTGCGCGCGCACCAACACACACGCGCACACGCAATTATCTCACTCTCCTCCAATCGCGCACTCACAGTAGTAATACTCCAATTGTGCACATACTCCTGGTCAAAAGTGCATACAGTATGTGTATTACCCCACTGTAGGTCTGTATTGGTGCTTAGAGAGAACTGTGCAGTTCTCTTGTCACCGTATCAGTTTGGCTCTCGCAAAATAAACTGTGATGAATAGATTGCCAAATGCCTTGTTTGCTTGCGCTCGTGTGTGTGTGTGTGTGTGTGTGTGTGTGTGTGTGTGCGTGCACGTGCGTGCGTGTGCGTATCTCACTGCTAGATCATTAATCAATGGGTTTCACTGCACCTGCAAGGGCACCAAGGACACACACTGTGCTGACAAAATGTGTGCCTGGTTTGGGAGTGCCCCCCCACCCCCCCACCCCCCCCCCCGTTGAGGGCGTCCACAGAACCCTACATTTCCTCCCTAGCTAACTGTTTATGTTTATAAAACACATCTGTTCATGTGGCTGCAGTGATGCAGAGAACAGGGTTAGCCACTCAAGAGTAAGGCATGGGAGGTGCTAATGTGTGGTCTTTATATAATGTAAGTTTGAGCTATAGCCTCGTGAGACCATCCTGATCTTGCAAGCTGCAGTTTGACTTTGCCGCAAGCACAGTATCAGTCTGGAACCCCTCAATTCAAAAGCATTTGTCTTAAAGGCGGTGCTAATGGATATTAATCAAACTTCCTCACGTACAATTGGACGTCCTAAATGTATCCCACCCATTCAGAATATTTAAAATCACAGAGCGCCGATAGATACCGAAATGTACGACGTATGTTGTTGTAGTCATCTTGAGGCAGAACATCAGCTGGCCACTGATTTGACTGGTGCTTTTCTAAACGGGTGACAAATGCTTTTGCATTGAGGGGTTTCAGGTTGATATCACAGCAGTACGCCTGTGGTTCAAACAAAGTCTGAGGAGGCCGTCCAGATCCACCGAGGTTTCAACCACAGGGGTGTAATTCCATTCACAAGCTGAAGAGTGTGCCTATAAAACCTCAAATATTAACAGCTGCGCTCAATGTACAATCATGTACAATGTGAACGCCCAGGTTTCCCTGGAATGTGGACCACAGGAAGGCACATTGCTCACCCCTGTCCCACATCCTCATCTGTTACTGTAATCTCTCATTTGGATGGATAATGCGGGAGAGTTCCCATCCCAGTAATCACTAAGAGATAGATGACTAGCGTAACAAGACAAGAGGGAGGGCAGAAGGCTGGGCCC
Source organism: Typhlichthys subterraneus (assembly GCA_027564835.1). NCBI lineage: Eukaryota > Metazoa > Chordata > Actinopteri > Percopsiformes > Amblyopsidae > Typhlichthys > Typhlichthys subterraneus. The sequence continues at coordinate 21,786 of JAODUH010015374.1, read as the reverse complement.
GTCTGACAGTGAAGCAGTGTTAAGATACTGCCCCGATGGTCCCTTAATGATGGGATCTGCATCCATTCTGCTGAACCAAGTCAACCTTTAGAATCTGCCTGAGATCAACCAAGGATTTTTGATTAACGATTGATTTGATTATATAAAATGATATATTTTTCTGTTCGTATTAAACAGGGTAATCTATAGCTTTTAGTGTGGTGATCCACATTATATATATATATATATATATATATAGTATCTGCCACTGTACCAGCCAACCAAAATAGATTTTCCCAGTTTTGTTTTAATTTATGTAATGCTTATTCTAATTGTATTTAAACTAGATCATGTTCTAATGTGTTTTATTGCCCTAATATAGGCAGTACGTATTGCAGCATTGGAAAAGCACAGCAACTTCACTCAGAGTAACATTAAGCATGATATAAACAGCCTGTATCTGGCAGGCTGGACATCATTAATAATGCTAAGCTACTAGCCATGGCAGCTACATGGCAACAGTATTGTTTGCATTTATTCTCTAGCCCATGGTATCATCTTTGGTTTTAATTAGGCAAAGTCATTATTTGGCGTTACTAGAAGTTTTTATATGACCCCTCTTTACACACACACACATTCAGAAAACATCAACAGGAGTTAAATGCTCTGTGGACGCATATCTTGTGGGGCAGTTAGTATGCATAATAAATAACACTGTTTATATTGTTGTTATTATTCATAATATAGCCCTTATACACGTCCACCCCTATTTGTGACTGTATTATGCCACATATCAGGAAACCATATTTCTCCTGCTTGCAGAAGCTGACTGACTGCATACGCAGGCGCACACACTAATCTACTACTGTATAACCCAGATGAAGGTGTGTAAGTGTAAATGCTAGTGTAGTGGCATGCGTTTGTGCATGCATTCCATTGAAAACAGGCACTCAGGGTTGATTTAGTAAAGTGGCTCATTACTGTTGCAGAGGCAGGGCTGAGATCCCATTATACACAGGCCCCTGGCTCGGCCAGGGTGAGTTTGTCACCTCACAAATGAAAGCAGAGGCCTGTGTGAACACACAGTGAAAATGTTTAATGAGTCAAACCCAGCAAGACCAACAACAAAGAGGATTTGAGAGACAGACCTATGACAAACACAAACTGTGGGTCACACCATCAAACAATAAAGGAGTTATTATAGAGGTAGAGAAAAGGGGACTGGTACAAGAAACAATGGATACATTCCATTGTTTCTAGTTATTTATTAAGCACTTTTACTGAAAGAGCATGTTGCAATCCCACAGTATTCCTGTTATAAGCCCTTATGTAATGGATTCAGGTCCCATAAAGTTAAGTCAATTAAGTCACATTCATATGCACAATTATCATCTCAAATCTCACATTTTTATTTCTTCATATGCTTCATTCTCCTGTTTCGTTTGCCAGACGGTAGAGCAAACCTTTGTTAGGCGTGTGAAAAAACGACCTCAGACCGTTTGCGTGTGTTCGCTAACATTCGCGGCAAACTCAAAGCAAACGGAAAACCAAATAAAATGAACAAATCAATAACCATTGATTGCTAATTTCAACGCACCTGTGGCAGTGTTGTTGCCAACCGTGGACACGCTTTACACTGCACCTGTACATGTTGGTAAGTATAGTATCCTGGGATCGGTGCCAAGCCTCCTCAGCCAACGGAGGAAGGAGAGCCAGTGGAAGACAGCCACATCACTAGAGCACATCTGGTGGTGTGTGTGTGTGTGTGTGTGGAGTGTCCAGGTCAGCTCCTATGGCTGCAGGACATTCACTCCCAGGAACAAGAAGCTCCTGACTCTCTATGAGGATGGAGCTGTATGCCAACCCTCCTGCTCCTTGGTTCTGCTGATGTTGAGGAGGAGGAGGTTGTCCTGGCAACAGGATGTCAGGGCATTTGCCTCCTCTCATAGGCCACCTATGATGGTGGTGCCATCAGCAAACCGGGACTAAACAGGGAGTATGAGGGCATGTTGATGCATGTTAATGTTGCTGATCAAACCTTTTCTCTGGACTGTGTGGGCGTGCACATGAGCGTGCTTGATTGACAGCTCCCTGACTCTTTTCAACCAGTTAAGTTGCACCAGCGAGGGCAGGACGACTGGCAACTTCTCTATCATTGGTTCTTGTAAATGTACTGTATATTCTTGTATATACTGTTTTACTGACCTCAACAAACTTGTATCATGGCTCTTAATGATATATACTTGAGGAATCTAACCTATAACACTAAGGAATCTAACCTAAGGTCAAATTCCAAGTGGTCAAGGTCAAACAAAGAGGATGTGTGAAGGTCACAGGCTGACATCCACTCCTACTGTATCTCTTTGACCTCTGCCTGCAGCGTATAGTTTAGGTTCCTCGTGACCAATCACAATCCACTCCATGTGGATCACATTTGACACGGACAAATACTTGTGTTTCCTGCAGCCCTGCACCACTGAGAGACATCAGAAGGGAAATGTGATCGGAACTGGTAAACACTGAGACTGCACATTGTAATCCATCCATGAATGTACTGTATGGATGCAACTCTAAAGTAGCTATGCATATTTAGATTTGTAATCCTATGGGTAATTTAGGTTTCCTATTAAAAGTATCTTAATGCACCTTCTCTGTGTGGCCATTGCATCATAAACAGATTGCTTCCGCTCTGTGTCAGCGTATTGTGAATTTATGAAGCGGCCACAGTAATGAACAGCTACCCGTTAATAATTTTGGTCACATGTGGGGTAAGAGTTGTCCATTCATTCTTTAGTGTTGAGTCATAAATCAATACAAGAGGATTTAATCATGGCTAGGCATGAATATTCTGTGTCAAACCCACACAGACCTTTGACTTGGCTGTTGAAGATTTCAATGTAAGAATTCATGTGGGTTGCTTGAACAAAATCCAATATTTATTAGCAGAAAACTAGGTGTGGATAGCTCATTTTGTATGAGATAATGCCACAAAATGATAGTTTTTACAAAATACAAAGAAAGCTAATTTCAGGCAATGCTTTCTCTGGTCTGAATCAGAAATGTATAGGTTGTCAACTGAAGGTTGCTGACGTTAAATGTTAATACTGACATATTTGATATCTGACAGATTACAATTTGATTAGATAGAAAGTAGAGTAGAAAATTGAGAGAGTGCACACAGCCCATAGTGTAGTACATATTTATTCTGTTCCGAGTTTTCATTTATACACTGCAAAGTAAATAAGACAAAGTAGTGTGTTTTAAACTCTAAATCAACTCTCGTGGCTGCACTGCCTGTAGAGCTGTTGCCTGTGCTGTATCATTTTTCTGCTTGCAGTATAGGCAACTATATTGCAAGACATTAGACTTGCTAATTTAGTCCATTTCTCTTCTCGCTGAATGGATCCATAAATATTAATATGTTCACACCACTCTCTCAGCTGCATGTCATGTTCAATGAATTTCAGGTGACGTTATACTGTTAGTTTCGGTTTCCTTATTAATACACTTGCAGATTGCTGCCTTTTCCAACACTGAAAGGCTGACAGGTTGTGAGGATTAAATGCTGCCATTTTTTATGGACACTAGAGGTTTATGACTTTCATAATAAATATGCTCTATTTATCTTGTGATTCTAAAGCCTAGTGTTTTCTGCAATTTTGGGATGTCCTAGACGAAAGATGACCAACTTGAAAGAAAAGTGCCAATATCTCATGGTCATGGACAGTGTCAGAAATGTAGGACCTCATAATGTGACTACTGCTATGACCTACTTCTACTAACCAACCAGCTAACAACAAGGCCAGCAGGACGAAAATCACTAATGTAACACCGAAGTTAAACCCAACGGGCTGAATGAAGTTTGGGATTCTAACACATTCCCAGTTCCTCCTTTTCTCATTTGGATTTCATATTTTGAATACAGATAATTTCAAGGGCTGGATTCAAGTCTATTAGATTTGCAAGTCACACAGTATGGCTTGCAAAACATTTATTCCAGATATGAAGTCTGTTAATCAATTCATGTATTATTTCTTTATTCCTTTATAATTAATACATAAATGTATGTTTATTTATTTAGTTAGTTAATTAGTTAGTTAGTTCTTTATGTAAGTGTTCATTGCTTTATTTGACATACATTCCATACGAACAATACTGAAATTAAATTGATGACCAATGTGTGCTTACAAAAGACACAACACATGTTCACATGGCTATTGTAAGGGTGAGGATGGTCATGTGATCATGTTTCAACACAGAGTATCATATGTACATATCCAGCCACATGAGCACACACACATCACATCAAAAATCAATTATTCATCCTGTTTTTCATGGCACCAAAGAAGTCCAGTGGAGCACTGTCTGCTGCATACGACAATTACCCATCGCTATGGAATACCACCAGAGACATTGTTGTTACCAGGCTACTGTAGCAACTGTTCCCTTGTTGCACACTTAAATAACATTTACTGTACAAGTTACAGGTTGTAAGCTTGTGATATGTATTACTTATTTATATGTATCATATATTGTTGGTGTATAGGCTATGTGTGTAATGTTAGCATAATTAATGTCCAGTCACCATGACATCCTTCAGTTGAGAGGATAAATATCTGAGGAACACAATAATAAGGAGGCAAAGTAGCCCACTCACCCATGATCATTCAAGTCTATTGTGGTTTTGGGTGGTGCTGCAGCCAATGAGATCCATCGCCCTGCCCCTAGTGGCCAGATGATACACACTACTCATTAAATATCAACTCTGCATCCCCATAACCTGCATTTCACCGCTTTCTGCTGTTGGATAATATCAGCGGTTAATGTGTGTTGGACTGGAAAATCACTGAGGGACAGCGGTTCACAAATGAATGGGCAATTTTCTGTTGGTGTTAATGGTTGCACTCTCCAGAGTGACCTGTTTTCTCTGTCAGGGGACAGGGGAAAATTGGAGAGGTAAGCTTTGTGTTTCTCACTGAGACACACACACACACACAGAGAAAGAGAGAGAGAGAGAGAGAGAGACACACACAGAGAAAGAGAGAGAGAGAGAGTGAGAGATAAAGAGAGAGAGCGAGAGAGAGAGAGAGAGAACAAACAATAAGAAATGTTTTGGGGATATGTCCTCTAAATCTGTGTCTGATGTGTATATGTGTGTGGGTGTGAGTGTGAGTGTGCATGTGCGTGTGTGTGCGTGTGTTTAGCTTCACAATCTCTAGAGGGGAATTCTGTATTTGTGTGCTCACTTTCACAGGTAGGCAGGAGTATAAATAATACAGCAGGATCCCTGGAGTCAAATGGAACACAATGGCGTGCTTCAGGACACTTGTCATGTCTGTCATTGGGTTCAGACATTCAGAGACACAATCCATACACTGTACTGTACTGACACACAGCCACTCCTCCCCTTCCCAAAAGAAATCCATGCCTGTCATGAAACTACTTTTGACATTCGTGTTAAACTTCATATTAACATGCAGTGGACGAGGCCAAACATCCAGGTGGGAAGATTTAAGTGTAACATCTGTTAAGCTCTGCTGCTGTGGTCTTGCAGTATACAGATGGGACGCTAGCGCCTCTGTAAGACCATATTACATTCATATAGATAGCGCATGTTAAAGTCTCATTAAATCCCAGTTAGAGGAAATGCTTGTTAAAGTCCAATTATGTTTTGATTAGCAAACACAATGCCTGCTGCCACAGGCAATAGAGGTTAGTCTTCCTTATTATTGAAATGTTGCATTCATGTTAAAATGATAGTGTATATTGTCAGCATCTTGTCTGAACCAGCATATTGTCAACATGTCATAAATAAATACATAATATTTCTATTGGTATATGGGGCCTCGTAAACAAACATCTCCTCGATTTGTGTATAGAATTACCAGTGTGGTCGAATCCAGTATATGACAAAAAAATTTCGTGCCACACATTTCGCTCTACTGCAGCTCTGATTGGCTCACACTTCCCCCCCTGCTATAGTATGATATAGTATGAAAGTATGGCCTATAGCAGGGCTATAACTATAGGCCATACTTTCATGTTTTAAAACTACAACTGTGAGTAAGGAGCAACTGGGGGTCCTATAACACAGTTGAGGAGTATACATTTAACAAAAACCCATTGTCTTATTCCTGAACACTTGCATGCTCCAGATATTTGCATTTCAAGCATGAGAACATATTGTAGGACATTTTAAGGAAGGAAAGTTCCTCCATACCAAACTTTCAGTCTGTAATTGTGGCTTGTTATTATAGAGCTTGCACGTCCATTACAGCGGCTGCTAGGACGGAGAGTTGCAACAAGAGCTAGCTAAAATAGAAGGAATGATTTTTGTAAACCAACAACACAAACCCCATCCCCAAACCCCTCCCTCTAGAGCCCATTGGTCTGACATTATGAAGCCCAATGACACACCTGTTGTAGCTGTGTGTGTGTGTGTGTGTGTGTGTGTGTGAATTCATGTGATTGACAGGCAAGGTAGATTTGATGGACCAATCAAGGAAAAGAGGCCATGATTGGTCAGAACCTTCAGGTAGCTATAGCATAATCGAAATAGACTACAGTATATGGAGGCATTCTCAGAGCATTTCACTTACAGATTGCTGACGTATGTATGATATTTATATGAAATGACAGCAAATGTATAAAATCCTATCTAAATCCCCTTAGGAAAGAATGCAAGTTATTCTGGCAATCTCTTGTTTGTTTTCCGTTGGTCAAATCTGTAGTTTAAAAGATCAACTTGTACTGCAAAGTGTCATTCAGAAAAAAGCATGCATGATTCAACTATCCACGCTTGACAAATGTAACATTTTTACAGCTATCGGGTATACACCACTACATCGCTTTGCCCATTGGCCAGGTTATATATATACCATAATATGAGTCATGAATGAACACTTACATTTCACAGTGCTGCCCCCGCTGAGGAAGTTGTGGGAGCTTTGCCTTTTTCAAATTGTTTTTTTGTGCATCAAAATAACTTGTTTTTCCACACAGATGGCACAGTGTTTTTTTTAAGGCATCAGAGACCAGGGCCAAGAGAAGCGAGCAGCTGTCCAGATTTGTCCCGCTGGTTCACACTCAGTGATGTATCATCCCTTCACCTCTGTGAGGTATTATAGGGGGACAACAAGCAGAAACTGTGGTATGTCTTTGCACTTGTACTGTGTTCTGGTCTGTGTTCCTGGACATGGCCTTACTGGCCTGTGTGGGACAATACCGCTGACACACAGGTGCTCTATTTGTATGCACTACTTTCAGTTCATGTAAAGCATGTTGAGTTTACTTCATTGCATGAAATGTAGTGATGCACCGATCTGTTTTTTTTGTCCAATACCGATTGCCAATTTTAAACTTTTTATAGCCTATATATTAATCATGAATTTAAGATCTATTTGTAATCCAGGTAAACACGTGAAATTGAAGAGAAGCTAAATGAATGGTCAATTGACAGCCATTTAATTAACAAAGATCGATTTTCCATATCTGCCATTAGACTGTAAAGTTATCTTGTATTTTGAGTGGATATTGGCTGATTCCGATCTCCTGCCCATCGATCGGTGCATCCCTAATAAAATATGCTATGCAAATGGGTTTGACAACATAAAACAGCCATTCTAGCATAAATAAACTCCTCTTTATAGGCCGTTTGTCTCATTAATCAACAATATACCAACAAATATACCATCACAGGAATTAAAGGCAGGGTTAGTCATTCTCGAGAATGCATGCTAACTTTGAGCTCAGATCAAAACTAACTTCCTCAGAAGCTCCGCCCCCACACATTGAAATGCATTGCAAAGCAAAGTGGCATTGTTGTTGTGAGCGGTGTTCGTCACTTTGTTTATATTTACGGAGTCAGGGCTGTGTAGAAGTGCCAGATTATTTTTTCAGCACGCACAGAGAACGGCATTTTAACTATTTAACTATATAAAACGTGAGGAGATATTTGGTAAATTTTACAAAAAAACGTATTATCTTACAATTAGCTTGCAATAGCTTTAAAGTACAATACTGTAAATGTAACGCTGGTAAAAGAGAGTGGACCCAAGCAAAAAACCGATAGGCGGAATTAAGATAAAAACAAAGACATTTAATATACATTCCAGGAGCAGCCAAACATTGACATTACACAGACAAGGAACAGCGGAAACACCAGCAGCCTTTAACAACACAGGGAAACATGGGGAAACCAATAATCAAATGAATGGGGAAGATAGACAACCAGGGCTTTAACTGGAACTAACATAATCAACTAACACAAAGCAGTTAGGAAGACAGAAAACCAGGACTGGAGCAGAAACATGGAACAAGGAAAGCACAGACTGGAACAAGACTAACTGAACGGGGGACAATAAACAACAGGATTGCTACAGTAAGCTCAAATGGTGAGACAACAAAATCACTCTTCTTAAAACCTTGCTTCATTTTTTATTGTTTTGATGCCAAGAGCCTGAAGAAGCAAAGTCATTTGAAATGATGAGCAGCAGAACGGGCTATTTGAACAGAGTTGGGAAAAGGCCCTATCAGTCCCGTAGCCCCTACTCTAACACAGGTCCACTGCAGAGAAGGACGCCATACTGTTCTGCTTGGCACAGAGCAGGTCAGCTCACTATTACACAGCGTGAAGCAGCCAATTAGAGCCCGATAGCGAGAGAAATTAACTGTAGGATAAAAGAGGGGAGATGAGGATGGATGAGGAGGCTAGGATATTAAACTAGAGATGGGAGGAGTAGGGGATGGGGGAGGAATATAGGGAGGAGGGGAGAAAGAGAGCATTTAACTAAGACAGAAGAACAGTCTGAGAAAAAAAGGAACCAGTCCTTTTCATCAGAGGTGAAATTAATTAGGCAATCTATAAGAATCCAGGTTGGTCTTTTCACAAGGCGGCGGGGTTATTAATCAAACTCAGACTCAGACAGCAATGTGAATGAGTCTTTGGTTCTGATTGTGAATGACGAAGGAATCTGAGTCCTGCCTTGTTTCAATGGTCTTTGTGATACAAAGATGACCCCGCCCCCTCCTCACAGACACTCCACAATGACAGGGGTTCTCAAATTAGATTAACTTCAATGGTTATTGCAGGCACAGGCACAGAGTAAATATGTGCTCATGCTCTTGCATGAAGGTAACCACATTAAAAAATATATCTAATTACATTAGATTAATTTAGATTAATTACTGAATGTGAAAAGAGATCATGCAGCAGAAAAAAAGCAATCATATAATAATACTGTAATTATACTGTATAATAATATAATACTATATAGAACACTCAAGCTCAAAACAAATAGACCATGTTTAATTTCAAATTGCTTAATATTTATTTAGCCTGAGAATAAGTTTGGATCCTGTTGCATGTCCCAAAAACAGTAGAGTAGAAAGGCGGGCACACATGTGAGAGAGATGTAGTTTACCATGTGCCACACCTCTCTCTTGCCAAGCCATTTTCTATATGTATTAATGCACAATACAGACTGGCATGGAATACATTGGCATGATTAAATGTGTTTGTAACATGGAGATAAACACATAACTTTCTATGTTGTTGTGCTCATCATTGAAACGGTTTATTTTTATTTTAGGTCACTGTAGAAATCTCGGTGTATAGTGCCAGTACAGCAATATAGAACATTTATTTTGTTTTATCATACTGTATCTTATTAATCTTGCCATAAGACACTATGCTGCTTTAATTACGCCATCAATCAATTAGAATTAGCATAGTACATTTCATACACAGAAGTAGCTTGGGGCATTAATATGCTACTATTATATTAAAGGCATAAGTCAATAGTCCTCTATTGTCACATGGACAGATGAGGAGGGCCACCTTGGTGTTCCCCATCGCCCTCGGTGTTCTGATAACATACCCAGAGCAGAGTCACATAAAGAACATATACGTTATATCGTGCGTTATTACTACATGTGCATCAAAGTGGCTGTGGGGGGGTTGGAGGGATGGTAGATATTGACATGTCTATGAGTGCTGCAGGAGGAACAAGTGTAATACTGGTTTCAACCACAAGGGTAACTGGAAGGGGCACAACTTTCAATTCATACTCACTCAGTATATTGTCTATCACATAAGGCCTCTGACAGTTTAGCTTGCAAACAAAGGTGGAAGCTAAAGGTTAATATGAAGGTCCATTGATATCCTCCGACACTATATCTCAAATTATATATATATATATATATATAAGTACATCTGCAAGTCTCTAATCTTTAATCTACTCAATGTAACCGCTTATGAATATTAAAATATAGATGATGAATATAGATGAGAAAAATTAATATTGATGAAAGCAGTCTCTCCATCCTCTGACTGACTGGTTTTGGAGCCACTGAGTGGAACCAATCAATCATTATGTGAGAACCACATGATCGACAGACAGGTACATCACTCATATGTGTGTCTGTGTGTGTGTGTGTGTGTGAGAGAGAGAGAGAGAGAGAGAGAGAGAGAGAGAGAGAGAGAGAGAGAGAGAGAGAGAGAGAGAGAGAGAGAGAGCAAAGTTTTCCTTATCATAATTTTTCTCAAGTTGCACTCAAATTGTAATTTACTGAAGGGATGATTGCTCAGTGATAAGGGGGATGATATTGCTGTAAGTGAATCAACATGTGCTGACATATGTATAGACACAGTAAAAAAGTTTGTAATGAAGACCTCTGACCAACTAATATCATAACAGCATGATTGCAATGATAAATTACAGACTACATAAATTGTTGGAGGAAATTGCAACTAAACCCAATGTAGGTTTTAATGAGGTGTGCCAAACAGGTGAGAGATGTCAAAGGATACCATTTTTACACCCCCGACCTTTAATTTAATGTTTGTAATGTTATTATTATGCTAAATAAGCGACACATGTTGTAAAACTTTCACATTAATCTCCTGTTGGCATTTACCATTGTATCAGCATTAACATCACTCTCTAATGGGATGGGATGTCTACTCTGTGCTCCATTAGAAGGCTAATGCAGCATTTCCTGCTCTTATAGCTGTGGAATCATTTCCCACCGCCTTAACCCCATGTTTCTATTTAGTGAGTGAAGAGGAGGCATCGCAAAGCAGTGTTCTCTCTCCATTTGAGGCCATACTTGATCTCTCAAACATGCATAAAGTCAGCAGCATGGGCACATTCAGTACATTACATCGTGGTAAGAGGGCTTTTTCTATCCGCACGCCAGGAGGTTGCAAAATATAAACATAGGTTTAGTGTGCAATAGGAAGGTTTGAAGAATACAGCAATAATGAAACACAAAAATGCTGAAAGGTTTGATTGCAGGGACAGCATCTGTAGATGACACACTTTCAATGAATTGACTGATTGTTGACAGTTATGACGTCATGGCGGCTGGCCAACAGAGGCCGCTAAAGCGCTGCCCTCCCTATAGTGGCTCTTTTTTCCATTAAAAAAGTAATACTTAGTCTATTGTACGTGAGTGAGTTATAAAATGCACAATAAAGAGTAAAATAGTCAATATCAATTTGTCTGAGGGGAAATAGTGCTTCCTCATCCCTTTCTTTCCATCTCATCTCTCTTCTGGGGCGCTAGAAAAATTGCCCATTGAGTTCAGCAATGCAGCCAATCGCTGAATGATGCTGACACATGGCGTCATAAATCTAACCAATCAGCACCCTCAAATTTCGCCCTCAGTCAGATAGGGACACATGCGTGGTGATAATGACAATGATGATTATAGCTTTATAACACATCCATGTTATGTACAGTAACTGTGCCCAAATTCAAAGATATCTCCTAATTGTGAAGAGAACTTTAGCAGAGAAACTGCCAACTTGGCTCAGCTCAACCCAACTCAAAACTACACAGCATACTTGTGGGGCTTCTTCAGTTAGCCTATAACTGAAAGGTTAGCTGGATGCAGTCATGTTGTATTTTCTTTTCCTTTTTCATTTTCCAGGGAGAGTTCCTGTTTTTCGTGACCTGTACAGCTGAAGCTGTTAAAAACGAACCGCAAAGTGAAAGATTTTCTTCTATACACTTGGTTTGTTGGAATTGCTCTTACAGCAGTTCCTTTACTGTGAAACTTCACTACCATGGTTGCTGTAATACTGCTTTATACTGTATAGCTACTGTAAAAGAATCAAGTATTTTGTAGTGGTTTAATAGAAACAGTTTCTGCGAGCAGAGGGTAACTGTAGGTGATGTTCAATGTCTCTATTGAAACACAAGGGAGGATATACAATATTGTACCTTGGCATTGTTTTGGATTAATCCAGTTGTTAACAACTTTTCCCATGGAAATGTGTCAAGTAAATATTAATATTCCTATTCTACCTCTCAGTAATCTGGTTGCTTAGTGATGACTTAGTCGACCCAAAAAACCAAAAATATCTCCTACTGTACCCGCTCTGTCACACGCAAGACATTTCTGTCGAATGCCCACCATGCAAACTCCTTCACTGTCATTTCCTGAATTCCATGCGCCAAGGACTGTATCAACACCAGCGGAACTCTTATGACAACTGCGATGGCGGAAACAGTGATATAAATGTATGGAGGCAGTGTGGAGGACTTGACAGGCCTATGGCTGTCTACGCTGTGTGTCAAGAGATTCTATGTCAACAATGTATGAGACATTCCCTCAGGGACAGTACGTGAAAGAGACACTAACCCTCCGGTCTTCCTATGAATGTCAAATGCTGAAAGAGATGAACACACTGGCCGTAAATTATGAATGAATGGTTAATTATCTGCCATTGTGCGCGTAATTAGTGGAGAACACGCGATGGCTAGCTAACATAAAATGTTAGTGGATTCTCTCTAGGGGAGGCACAATCATCTTACATGGATGAAGCTCTTTTGTGAGGATCCTTGACTAGGCCCTTCTGTCTGCCAGCAGTGGTATCATGCTGACTTTGCGATGCTCCAAGTCCCTCTCTTCTCTGCTATACAATATTCAACAGGAACACAGGTTTCCGTAACGAGCTAGGCTACTGCAATAGCCGTTAGCAGTCAGGTGATTTAGCATTGTCACATAATTGAGCATTCTATTTCTTGATTGACATTAGGATTAGGGGGACACCCCTCAGTTTGTGTATGGAAATCTCCGTGTGGTTTGATTATAGCTTTACCAAATGTTGTTTTGGTTTCAAACTCCTACAAAAGTGCTCATGGACTCACCTGTTCTCTGCCTCTTTCCAGAGAATGTGTGTACAGTATGTTATGCACAGAGCTATTGAGGGATTTTGGTGTTCCTCTGGAACCAATAATTTGGTAATTGCTACAGTAAATTGTCTTTTAGGGGAAGAACATATTTTAAAGAAAGGTAATTCTTTCAAAAGTTATTATTTCTGATTTCTTCTTGTTTTGTGTTCAATGTAAAGCCAATTCTAGATGGATGCACAGTGTTATCTCTATCTCTACCCTGTCTCTACCTCATAGATACATGGTTCCTGTAAGCGACTGTGGCTGAGGTCAGATACATCAGTAATAAAGACCAGAACATACTGATATTTCTGCCATCGCAGCAGCTGAGCTGGAGAGAGCACAGGCTGCCGTGTAGCTCTGCGTAATGCTATTGGCCACTGCCAGTCAATACCTCCCCACTTATGTAACGTCTCTATGAGGTGAATTCACATGACATATCCAGGGTGTTGATACGAAAACCACAACAGCAATGACATTAAATTCTAATTATGTTCATGTGTTCTTGAGAACATTAGAAAAGAAATCACTGCTGTTTCATCTCCTGACACTATACTGTGAATTCATAATTAGATTAGTTCTTTCAAAACAAAGAACAGCTTGTTACTTGTTCTTGCATACAGACATCCCCCTGGAATAGTGAAGAACTCTGTATTGGATGATGTCATGACTGCAGGAGTCTTCAGCCTCTATTCCTGGATAACAAACTCTCTGCTCATCCCCATATGATTTCCCTATACTATTCTAAAAGGCAAACCTGTACTACTTACATGGTATATCTTTCAAAATGACGTCAAAATGACTAATTGGTGTTCTATAATTATTAAAACATGATTAATCAGCTGTTTTTCTCTGAGATTTCAAGTTGCAACGTCCTTTGTTTGATTACGTGAGTGAATATTACCAGGATTCGGGTGCGCTGGCCCCAAACATGGAAAAAGTTCAAAGTTCACCAGCAAACCCTACACCACCTCTGAAGCGATGTGACATTTCGTCTGCTTCCTCAGTTTTGTCTTTTGCACTCCAAAACCCTTTTCCAAGCCTCTTTGGGACAGATGTCCCACCCCAGAAAGCCCCCTTATCTGAGCCTGGGAACCCCAGTGAAGGCTTGCCAGGGTAGGGAGCACTGATGGTGTTCTCACAAGCGAATGCCTTCAGACACTGATCTGTGGCACTCTGGGTGGGGGTGGGTTTTCTTATGATGTAATACTTCTCCCACTGCCCTATTCCACACTCTATTGATGCCCTAAAGAGTCCAGGTCAGAGGTCAGCCCTTCAGAGATGGCAGGGTCAAACCTAGCTCATAAATATGGAGCAGAGCCAGTCCTAGGGGACCATCTGCTCTGCTGCGGCAGAAACCAGTGAGAGGCCACCTTATTAGACTGATTAGTTATCCAGCTTTCCAAGCCTCAACACCCTGTGTCTGAATCAGCACAATCGCTAGGTGGTCTTGTATTGTGTTATGGGTAAATTCATATAAGTGTGTAAAGGTAGGGTCCATGAAGTCTTTATTTTTATTTTATGGCTTGATATGATTACAACCTGCGGTTTAAGTGCTATAATAAAGCTATAATAAAGCAGGTAGTGTATTCACACACACAGGGACACGCTAAGCTAGTGGCAGGTGTAAACGTGGCTACTAAATTCTGACAGGAATCATTTTAAATCATTTTTATTACTAAGATTACTGTTATTTTCATTAATGTGCTTTACACTTCATGACATCTTGTAGCAATAGTTGTATTTATTTTCCAATATAACACACACACTTGTCCTACCGTGACCTTGTCTGTTCATTTGTTTACAGAGATGAGTTTTATGTAACGCTAAATGTTTGTGGTTGGGGTAACATGCCCTCCTTGGGATAATAAAGTTTTCTGAATCTGAATATAATATATTTACTATATATACTATATAATATATATTACACTATAGATTATTACACGACCACTGTCAACCTGGTGTTTACTGTCTGTCTGTATGTATGTCTAGCCACTTAGCTATCTATTTGTCTGTCAAGAGAAGAATGTCTGCAGGTCATGAGCACGCACACGTACACACACACACATGCACACAGACAGACACACACACACACACACGCACACAGATAGAGTAACAGTGCTATCATTTTGTTATTATAGGTGTGGTCATGTGAGGCTTAGTTGCCATAGTGATTGACGACCTAGACACTATAAGGCTGTATCATGGGAAAGACGGTGGATTCCAAAGCGCGATGCTACTGTACGAGTGCTGAGCCTCCTGATAATTGTCTCATCTGATTTGTATTGGTTGATGTAAGGGACAAAATGCCCCCTATCAATATGACAGCAGAGAGGAGTAATTATCTACTTTCTGCCAGGAGGTTTGGCAAGTACCAAGCCAGCTAGACCACAAAGCCAAACACAGTAGATACGACCATGTCACCCTGCAATAGTTTTCATGATGGCTACATGTTTTTTAATGGACAATTTCTGGAATAACACCGGACAGAAAGAGAGAGAGAGAGAGAGCGAGAGAGAGAGAGAGAGAGAGAGTTGCTTTCCACATCACGGCCTCCATAACTTTGTGTTTATGTGTTAGCCCTCCGCCCCACTTACCCTCAGAGTAACAGAGCCTTCTTCCTTCACCTTTTTATGTCCGAAAAGATGGCAGAGACTTGACATATATATTTCCCCAAACATCTAGATATGACAATTACACACAGATAATAGCCTAAATATAAAAAAATATGCTTTATTTTTTGCAATATTACCTTTTGGAATGTGTAGCCTTGGCAACGTGGTTGTTTTATGTTTGTATAAGCTGCTCGCTGATATGTTACTCCACTTGGGAATCATGCATCAGACACATTCATGACAGTACAATGCCGGGCATGTATGGCAGTAGGATGAGGGTTTGTGTGTAGCGGTGTGTGATGGGCTAGCCATGAGCAGACCTGTCAGGCTGAGTGGCACTAAAGACTCAGAGCATGAATAAATCACCACAGTTTGACCCATTTAAATACCAAATGGAACCGCACGCTCGCCACGGAGGAGCCAGACGCGTGTTCAACACGCTGCCTCATTTCCATGAAAGAAGCAGGATGCCACCATGCAGACAACTCTACCGTTGGAGCAACCATATCATACAGGAGGTTATTGCTGCTGGCATTCACATAGGTCAAATGAACAGAGACTCCTGATTGTAGCTGGACGTGTATGATGGCACACTAATCTAGTGATACACTTACCTCGGTGTGAACTTGACACTGCGCTAAAATACCCGGAGGACATCGTATTTGCTACAGTTCTCACTTGATCCAGTAGCAGCAAGCTGAACATTAGCGGCTCTCAAAGTTAACGTAAAGTGGACGTCAGAGAGTAGGCCTCTATTGTGTATTATTGCGGTAAGGTGGGGCAAAACGCATTGAAGAATGTATTTGGTTCCTTTATCCTTTGTCCATTTTAACCTGCGGAAATATGTCTCTGATACTTTTTTTTTGTTATTTAACCAGGAAACAACTCACCAAAATTCAATTTAAGTGATTTATTGTATTGTGAACTAAAATTTGACATGCCCGGTTTACAGTTAAGGCACCATCTTCTATGGTCTATTCTTCTTTTATCTATCTTCACAGTTGTGGGTCGGCTCATTGTGGCAAGCTAACTGTAACTTTTTGAAACAATTCCTACGGGTTAGTGAACCTTTTAACAAAACTAGAGTTAGATACCACAAACCTATACAGTATATTATTTGGCTACAGTAACTATGGCTACAGTTCTCTACCATAGTCTGCTGTGAAATAGTCATGGGTTTTGTGGTTAAAAAGGCACTGGCGCTCAAAATGTGGGGCAGGACACACAAAGCTTTTGAAATATACTGTATATTAGACAGTATATAGACCTACTGTATTTTATATATTTATATCTATTTGAAAATGAATGGTAGTGTTTACAATGTGCATACATATTTTAGACATCTTTCGATATAGTGTGTAATACTTTTGTGTGTGTTCAATGGAGCAATTGAACTAATAAAAATGGAGTAGGAACCACTTTTTCAAGGTTTAATGGGTCAAAAAACTCACAACAAACAGCTGGGCTAAATAAGGTGTACAGTACCACTGTCATTGTCCCAGTGGATGACTTTGGTTAATGTTTGAACTTCATGCTCTATAAATGTGCATATTCAGAGGTTTATTTGTGGCAATTACGTTTCTATAAAGGGGTATAACCATTACATGAGTTCTTGTTGTATGTATTGTAACCTTGACCTACAAACATACTGACTATAGGTTGTTTTTGTCAGGTGGATTTTCCTCTCATTTCACACAGTGTTAAAATAAAATGACTATGATCATTTTCTGTTTCTTTTGCTTCATATTTTACTTTCAATTATGTTTTTGAAACTAGAATTGTGGGGATAAAATAAAGAGCACCAAAAAGCAAGACTAAGACAACATTGAGAATTAATGTATTTGAACATGCAAGGAACATACTGTACATACTGTGAAAACTACACAACATTCATTCACACTTTATTACATTTATGAAATGGCAGAAAAATAATGAATACATTTTCATAAAGCATTCTCCATTTCCCCTCAAAATGCAGTAGACTACCCTCCTGAAACCATACAGCGCAACACACCACAGAGCGCATCTTATACCATAGATCTGAGTCCAGCTTGGTCCAATTAGTACAAGTCAGCCGTTGCTGACTCAATGCAGAAGTGCTCCGTGCACGCGTCAGAGGACACATGCATGTTTTATATATGCGTTGGATATTTTTGAGCAGCAGGGCCACATATTGTCTGATTGCACAAACAAGGATGGAGCCAGACTCATTGGAAACGCCATAGCGACGTCTCCTTTGAAGAACGGTTGCTATTCACTTATCCTAAGGAAAACTTTTTTTTATTTTTTAGAGCTGTAGATCTGAACGGGGTTTGACCACTGGAGAGAAACGCCACAGATAATAAATCACCATTTAGCCTACTACGATGCACCATGTCACTGACACTGAAACCCTGAATGCCCGCATCAGGAAAGAATCACGTTTGAATCTATGAATCTTAAATCATGTCCGTTTGTACAGTACTATGAGAATTTGGGTCATTCTGTTATAGCGATAGTTTTTCCAGGTACTGTAGATTCTCAGGAGCTTTCCCGTCCTCATACCCTCTCTCCTATCTATGGCGCCCGATCTCTCTATGGAATCAGTGTGATTTATAATGACCGCCCAGTATCTTCACGCTCTTCAGCACTCCATCATGCTCTATTGATATTAGCCTGCCTGGAAGTGGAGCGAAATTATTCCATTCACAAAATGACTTTAAGAGTGCATGGGATTTAGCTTCTAAAGAAAGACTGTTCTGAGCTCATGCACACGCGCGCGCACGCACACGCACACACACACACACATACACACACACACACACCACAACCTCCCCTAGTGTGGTAGTTTAATCACACATACATCATCCGTCCTCAGATAATGATTTCAATATTATTGCCCTTGCTCATAAAAATGTGCCTTATTAGAGCTTTATTGTGGGTTGATTCATAGGCACAAAAAGACCACATTACACGGCAGTGATGAATGACAAAGAAAACGTGTGTTTGATCAGAAAAGAGAGTGGTATAGGAGACTAATCATATCCAAGGCAAACTGTATTCCTGTACTGTCGCACAGTCACTAAACCCGCTACATATTCATATTTCCATATAAGGAGAAACGGAAAAAGGAATTGGAAAAGACTAGGTCTCTTCCCCTCCTCTCTAAAAATCTAATTCAAATCCTCTCTCCCTCAAGACTGTCACCCATCCTACAACCTACAGTGTAGCAGAAAAAGCTCAGCTGGCATGGAGCATTATTTGACTTTGATGCTGCAGACGTAAAAGACAGCCTAGTATGATATCACACACATCCTTCTAATGGGAAAAGTAATGACCTTCTCTCAAACGAATGAAATACTTGAAGTAATAACTTGAAGGGCCTGCGGTGGCAAGACAAAACTGTGTGGCGCACTGAAATAAAAAATGCCATGTGAAGCGCTTTTTGGAGGCACCTGCTTCCAGCTGGATAAGCCACTGATGCTCTGAAGAGAAGCCTTGTGACAAGACAGAACATCATCAACCAGATTATTGTCATTTCCCAAGCAACGCACGCGCGCACGCACGCGCGCACGCACACACGGTTATATACAGTGTATGTGCTATGTGCATACAGATGCATACGCACGCACACACACACACACATACACATACACATACACACACAAACAAAACTGTATCAGCAGCAGAATAACCTCTGCCAACCTCACAATGTTACTTCAACTCCCAAACAAAGCCTGCAGCTAACAGAGCAAGTTGTCTTTGTTCATCTTGCACAGGAGAGGGAGTAAGGCGGTGGGGGGTGGGGGGGGAGATGGATAGCAACCTCATCTACAGTACTCTCCTTATGACTGTAATCTCACTCAGCACAGGAGAGGCATATCCTGAACATTTAGTACACACCGACCCACCCCACCGCAAGTTCTACCTGAGTTTCACCTCTATAAACACAACAGGCTTCAACTACTAGGTTTTATTTGTTTGTTTACACAATAACAGTAAAACAACAATACATGCAAAACACAATAAAGCAAAAAGTTGAGATTGAGAGCATATGGGGTATATGAGTATCTCTTCCAACTAAATAATGTAAACAAAAACAAACCAGATAAATTGCAATATTATGAACATTTAAAAGTATAGTCAGAGATTGAAGCTAATACAATTCTATGGATAAACTCATGGTCCGTTAGCTGCCGTGTGTGCTGTAAAAATGATCTGGTGTTTCTACACAGCCCTGTCTTCATAAATAGGAACTCAAAGTGGTGCACACTGCACCACAAAACACTATTCTAGCCTTGACAATGCGTTTACAATGTTTTGGGCAGAGATTCTGCGAGAGCACCCGATGGCATTGAAGGGAGATGTGTTATTGTTTTGATCGAGTTCAAATATCAACAATCTTTCTCCAGAATGATGAAATTTGATCAAATAAAACATGACTGAAGTGTTATTTTAATGTCATCATATTTTACTGTAGTTAATTACTATATGATAGTTTAGTTATAATAAAAATATACTTTACTACATTGTAACAAATGTATTATTTGTTCATTATTATCACAGAAAATGTAATTGCATTATTTATTAAGTCTCAGAGGAAGACAGAAATCAGATGGTTAAACATCACTGCCTCAGAAGAAGCTGATACATCAGTCTGGGGTTACGAGATTGACATGCAGTGCAGTGTGTGTACCCAGGGGTGAGATACACCCAGATAGGCTCTGCAATGGATGAGGGTGGCAAAAGGCTGAGTAAAGTAATTTTATTATTACAGCTGATGTCTTTCTTCTAGGTCTTTCTCTGGAGATGCAACACAACTTACAGTAAGCAAACTTTATCTTTTCTCTCTTAAGATCATCACTTTGGATAATGATGGAGCGCACTATGAAAAAATATGTTGTCATGAGCAAGCGGAGGTGGCAGAAACCAGCCGCAGGTTAAGTAATTCAACAGGTTTAAGAACACAAAAACACCTAACCCTAACCCACAGCAACAATAACCAACAATGACAAGACACACAGAAGGGCTATATTAGGGCTAATTAGGGCAATACAAACCAGGTGTGATTGATGACAAGACAAACAGAAGGGTTACACTAGGGCTAATTATGGCAACACAAACCAGGTGTGAGGAATGACAAGACCTTAAGTGAGTCCATAATGAGTTCATAGGAAAACTTGAAAACCGGGATGCATGGCAGAACGGTGACCTCTGCCAACATCAAACCCATGTAGCACAAGACTGATTCTGTGTGAATTATTTGTTGAAATTAATTAAATTAAAAAGCTTCCCACTCCCAACTCCCCAACTACATCCAAAATGTTTTCCAGAAATTTCAATTAACCTACATCTGGCAGTCACAAGCAATTTCCCTTCCCCTCCTGCAAAACACTAACATGTCAAATCTGCTCATACCACACATCTTTTAATTATTAATAGACTAACGGAGGAACAACAAGTTGGGAGAGAGGGGTGATGATGTCCTAGATGGCCTTGTTCATCTGAGAGGAATGTTTAGCAAAGTTGATCATCTTGTGGTTATTATTTAAATGTTTGATTTAACAATAATCACAGCATTTTATTCATACTCGTGTTTAACTAAATTAATGTTTTAAATGTATGAAAGCAAACATGCTCCTTCACATGGAATTGTGTCCACTATACTCGCATGCTTCACAAACTATTTCAATTTTATTTTTGTTCTAAAAAAATGAAGCATGTCACATGTTTGATGACTAACCTACAAATGAAAGCCAATCTCCAAGAGCTGCTTCTAATTTGCTTTGCTCAGGAGCAATTATAAAGGGATCTGTTGATTTTGTGACTCTCGTTGGTCTTGGAGTGGCAAGCACTAATGTGAACCTAATGCAAAGTGACGTATGTAACAGGAGTCACAATCCAGTCACCTGAACTGCTATTAAGTCCAGATTCCAAGAGGAAATGTCATACTTGTGTCAAGTCAAGTCAAGTCAATTTTATTTATATAGCCCTTAATCACATTGCAGTCTCAAAGGGCTTTACAACCTACA
>JAODUH010015364.1:2275-27346 GCA_027564835.1 Typhlichthys subterraneus | reverse complement strand
GTGTGTTGGAGCAGGGAGACATCTAAAACATGCAGGGCTGCGGCTCTCCAGGACCAGGGTTCCCTACCCCTGGACTACAGCATATCATCATCAGGATACAATAAAAGCACCTATTTAAAGGGGGAAGATGAACATGTTAATAATTTATACCCTTTATCGACACATCCAACAGTGCTACAGAAGACAGGGAACATAACAGTGGTGACCCAAGAGTCTAGCAGGACTTGCTCTTCATCCACACTTTTCTCTTCTCTGATCCTGTGTCTTCCAGCTTCCATCCCAGCTCTTAACAGCAGAGGACAAGAGGACATCAAGTTGTAGCCCCCCCAGCCCCTCTCTCAAGCCTGATTTACGCTGTTAATGCCATGTGCGGGTGTGCTCTGACGTGCTCAGCGTTTCTAGTTGTGCGGCCTAGTTGCGTCCACAATCGTTTACTGAGCATGCAAAGCCCCACTGTGCAGAAATAATGTCTGGTTTAATTGAGTGTAAACTAAATACAAATATTTCTTCTTAGTTACACCAACACTGACCATGGGACACTGTGCCGATAGAAAATAGAAGTCTATTTATGGGAAAAAAAAACAAAACGATTTTTTTATTTTTGATGGCCGAACATCATGTAACCTGAGTTCCTTCAGCAGGCAGAATAGCGTTTTAGCCATGTGCATGCTGTTCGTACATACAACGCCATGTTTTTAGGCGCACAGTGCAATGGAATTACACCTGAAACGGGCGCTAACACGTTAGTACATGAGGCCCTATGTGTTGTTGGTTGGTTTGTTTATATTGTACCTGTGTTCATCGGTGTTGAGTTGTTCAGTTAGAAATGTACAAACACACTCAAGAATCAACACACTATACAATACGACACAAGACACAATACGGCAAACTGAGTTAAGCTGTTAAGTTGTAGTATTAATAAAAGTTTCAGTGCATATAAAAACCTTTCTCATAATTCTACCATTATTGTCAAACGGAAATACAGTGGTCTGTGCATGTAGGCTGCACGATGTTGTTATAAAGTAATGATTGCTGCTAACAAAGTACAGTGGCATACGCTGGTAAACACCTCCCTTTTCGCCATCCAGCCAGTCATTTGCTGCGGTTGATAAACGTGCTTATAGATTTTGGAGCTGGTGCACGCGGCATTGACTCTACAGGCCTGTGCGGCTCTGAGCGGGATCCGCAGGCCCGACGCAGCCTCGTTTGACACTGAAGCATAAATCAGGCTTCAGTTCTCCTTTTCTGTCCCTCCTCTCCTCCCTCCTCTCCTCTCTCCTGCTGTCTTCCTCAGTTCCAATCTCAGGAGGTTTGGAGGGGTCTAACTGTGAAGACTACACACACATTCATCTAGTTTGCCAGTTTATGACCTGAGGGGTTTGTGTTGTTTTGAGCTGGCACAGCAAACATCTTCTTCCTTCCATCCCAAAGCATCCAGCTTACGTCTTGGAATACATTAACTTCAAATCAGTTCACTGGGCTGGGCAGTTTTAATCCCGGCACTGACTTTAACAGCAAAAATAAGAAAACAAATGTAGAGTCATTAACTGAATCTACTGTGCTCATTCTCAAGGACAAGGGGCAAACAATGGCATATCCTCTTTATGGTTTTCTCTAGCCTGCAATGTGGCTCTGCAATACAAACTGAGTTTCTGCTTCCTGCACTGGAGTCACAATGTGCCCACAGAGCTCACTGGGAAAGTGGAAACGCGTAACTGGAATCTATTCTCTGGCACTTAGAACACTGAACCAAAGGGGGAAATGCTGTATCTTTGTTAATACTAACTGAAAGACATTTTGGGGTATTCATACTTCTCAATTAAATATACTGGTGTCCATACTTGTATAGCATGATATACTGGTATGTATAAGAGTGGATCTGCACAAGAGAAATGTTCTGTTTTAACCCCAGTTTACCCAGAATTCCATGGTTAGCCCATAACAGTAATGTAATCAGACTTTCGAAGGGATAATGGTTTGATTATTGAATCTGTCTCCTGTTGTGTAAATCCACCAATGTTGGTAGATTGTGATATATACTGGTGAGCTTCACTGGTAAACTGTACAGTGCCCCTGAGTTAACACTGGTTTTTATTTTTTCTTCGAGGCCGAGTCAGGCCTCTTGTCAAATAGGAAGAATTAAAAGGTGATTAAATAATGCTGAAATGAAAAATAGCCTGTGCCTTTGATATTTTTTAACAAAGTATATAGAAATTGCACAGTTTAAATGTTCACAGTGGGTCAGTCACAGCATTTGAAAAAAGTTTTGTCTTTGGCAGTAAACATAAGTCCAATCTTAATTGATTCATAAGCAAAATGTGAAGATACACGTCTCAATGTTACAGTGCTTAGTGTGGTTACTTGTCTACAAGTTGGATTTAAGACATGGATCAAGAAGTGAATATACACCTGTTTATTTGTGAGTGGGGTGTAAGTATTGTGTGTTACAATGCATTTCAGTTGAAGTGGTGCCCATTACCAGAACACCAGCTAAATTCTACTTTTTATATTGATGAAAATAATACTATATTATGCACCAGTACTGTACAGCAGTAGTACGTACATATTACCAATAATTTATTCAATTTAATTTATATACAGTATATATTTAAATTAATGTAAACTCGTTATATAAAGTGCAGCCCCCTTATGTTGCCTTAGCTGTGGTTACCTGTAGAATAACAGTTATTCTGCACATAACATGTAATATTATATTTACATTTTCCCTGTAAGACCTATGGCTGTAAAACTGAACAGCACTTAGCTCTCCAAAAACACATTTGCAATTTCATATAATAAAAAACACAAAAAAAACTTTACATAACCAATAGGTTCTATTCATTGATAGTAAATGTTTTTTTTTTGTTTTTTTTTAAGAAACATTTGTAAATGTGTATATTGGAGAGCTAAGTAATGTACATTTATCGCCGCGGGTCTTACAGGGTTATTAAGCAATCAATAAATTAATTATATTTTTTCTTGTAGAGAAACTCGATACATATAGAGGTAGCTATGACTATTTGTGCAACAACAGCAGCAATACAGCACCATGATAAGACTACAGCAGACTTCAGTGTAAAATAAGTAGAAGTAGCACACTGGGAGCTAAAACCAGCATCAGTGTGTGTATGTGAGCAATGGTAGCGCCGCTGAGGTTACAGAAGTCACTGCTGCAGCAGATGATGGCGTTTCCGTTGCCGTTTGTGTCGACTGAGGCCATAGCAGAAGCCCCGCTGCATGTGGCCTTGCTCGCACACGTCTTCACAATGGCCTTGGTACTACCTACATCACACAGTGGAAAACAAAGAGACTGGGTGGGCACTGGGCACGTGACCAGGTTATTGAGCGGCATGGGAATGCAGCTTTAACATAGTTCCTGCAGGGCCACGGTTATGGCAGACAAGTTGCATGGTTTGTTGAATTCAAGTTTAAAGTTTTATTGTCATATGCACAAAGCAGCAAGTTATGTTGCTGGCAATTAAATGAACTTTCCATAACAATGCAAGGATGGAAGGTTTAGAAGATGACATATAGAAATATGAATATTAAGATTAAATATAAGTATACACAAATATTACTCTACAAATATGAAGAACATAATAGTTGCAGTAAAGATGGAGGCTATAAAAATTATCTGACTCTACTATATTGCCTATGTAGCCTATATGGTCATTCAGAATCCATACAGAACTATGACTGTTCTAATCTCTACATATTGTAATATTGATTTATTACAGCTATATACAGAATAGACAATTTTACCATAAGTGTCTACTATGCTCATGCATGTGTCCAGTGGTGCCAGGCAAGTCTGACTGTTGCTATTACATTCTTCATTGGTAGCAGTTGATTTACACACATAGCAATTCAGGGACAATGCTAGAAAACAAACAAAAAAGCATGAAGTCAAATATTTGCATTGCACATTGCATTTTGAACAACATTTTAATTTAAGATAGTTGTTGACTCTCCCAATGGGAAATTCCTGTGATACTGAAATATCATAATGTTACAACCACTCACACAAAGGCATGAAGTCTAAAAGTACAGAAGTGTACAACATGCTTATTATATACATTGTCAACACAGCTGTGGGCAGGCTAAACTACAAAATGTCTTCATAAAGTTGCTTGTTATTTTTGTTGTTTTCAACTGGTATCAGATTTGTGAATATGTATAATTATGAAAGAAAACAAAAAGAAAATCAAACATTTCCTAATGAAACATTACCGACTACCTCAAAACTTGTTTTTCTTGTTGCAACATTTCCTTTTGTTGCCATGTTTGTCACTAGGCATTTACAAGCTATTGCTGTAATTGCCTTTTATATTATACTGTACATAGCCTGCCTGAGTTTGGTATTGACCATCACCTGTAGAACATCACCAAATATAGCATTCTAATTCAAATACAAAAGAATACATATTTTGTACACTTTTTGATCACCCAAAATGTACGTAGGACTACTGTGTATGTATTATAATATAATATAGTCCATTACACAAGTAATACGATTTCCAAAACTACACAGTACCAAGGTTAGTGGAAAATAATCTGCTAATTGAAATAACATTTAAGATAAACATAAAAACGTGTATGGGTTGTCTTACTTGGAGACAGGAAGATGGAGAAGATGAAAAGAATTAACAGAGCCCCCATAGTAGTCGTTTATTCCAACAAATCTACTTCAGTTCAAATAGATCTTGGCTGAACAGGTCTTACTGCATGTGTATGAATGTGTGTGGGTTTCGTTGTTCTCCTGTATAGGTGTGTCATATGGGAACTCCTTCACATGGAATGTACACCCATCTCCTCACGCATGTCGTCATGTCATGTCATCAAACAGGATACAGTATGTGTATTTGTGTGAGTGGTATTATGTTTATTTATGCACATTCACTCAGACAAGCAGGTGTTTCCTTTTTTACCACACACTGGTATAAGTTTATAAAACGATGACAATGAGGCTTCTACTGTAAATGGCATAGTACATGACCTAAACACCTATTGTATGTTTCATTATTTACAAGCGGTGTATGTGTATTTTATTATCCAACCTAGATGGAAGTAGGTAGTTTACATTTCCTTTCTTAACCTTGCCGAAATATAATAAGAGACATAGGCTTATCTGCCTTTGATATCATCATGCCTACAGTGTTAAGATAATGCAGTAGAATACAATTATCACAAAACTACTTTAAACCCACAGGTCCTAAACCCAGTATACACAGTATATTGTGATGACATTGTGGTGATAAAACACAACAGACATAGGACAAGTAGATGCCATCACTTGATTACTGATCACACTGTTGACCGTACACACATCATTTGAACAATATTATGATCTTATCTGCCACTAGATGTCCCACTAAGCACCAGCACGACCAAATGAAATTCTTTGTAGGACACACTCACACACACACACACACGCACGCACACACACCAGCAGCATATCCTGCAAGTGAAATACAAGGATGGTAGCAGACTGCATACTGTGCCACAGACCTTTGGCCTGGACAGTACTAGCTTGGACAATGTACAAACACAAAGCCGAAAAAGTTGGGACAGTATGGAAAATGCAAAAGAAAAAAAAAGTGATTTCTAAATACCTTGTATTGTACACTACAGTACACTAAAAAAGTTGAGACAGTTGTGTTTTTTACTGAACATACTTCCTTTACACTTATTGTGTGTCCTGAAGTGCCTTTATTGTCATATTTTATGCTTCGTGATGCACCACGCTTTCTCAATCAGCAAAAAGTCAGGACTGCAGACAAGCAAATATAGCACCCGCGCTCTCTAGTACCTAAGCTACTGCTTACGCAGTCAATGCTATATTTGTGTCCTACTGCAATATGCAGGCATGTCCCTGAAAAATACCACATCTGGACAGCAGCATACAGTATGCTGCTCCAAAATGTGTATATACTCCATCTGTGCATTCAGAGATGTTATACATGCCATCGAAACTGACATGATTTGCTTGTCCTGACTTCTTTCTGGTTGAGAATGGGTGGGGCATCATGAAGCACAATATATGGCACCTAAGGCCCTGTGAAAGTGTGCATTTGAAGACCTAACTAAAGGATGAAATATGGGGAAAATCCACTTTCTAACCATCACAAACAGGAATCTTTAGCGCTCACACATTTAAACAGTGTATGTAACGAAAATAATGATGTTATGCAGTACAGCTGTCCTAACTTTTCTTGAGTATGTTGCAGTATTCCTATTATAAGTTAGTGTATATTTTCACAGAACTGTTTAATTCACGAGGTAAGGCATAATGTGTTGTGGTGTTTATCATATAGTAGGCTAGAGTGAATGGCATTTAGAAATCACTAATTTTTGCTTCTAATATTTAATATTCAAATGAATCATCATAATACTACTGCTACTACTACTACAAAAAAAAAACAATGCAATTTATTTGCACTGAAAATATAGGTACAGCAGAATACAGTAAGAAACAATGTTGGCCACAAACATAACACAAAAGCTGTCTGGTTATTTCCAGGGCAACTTATTACAGTCATTCCTGCTGACTGTGACTATCTGCTTCACTGGATTTTTATTTCAGTGTTTAAAACGTGTGTGAACTATGTGGCACAGATATCTTAAATATGGGGGAGGATATTCCAGAAGGTCAGAGGGTGGGTTTGAGCTTGGAGTTGGCCTACCTATATTATAAGTGCCCTTGAGAGGCCTAACCCCTATCAGCTTCTTTTTAATTTCAAGTTACTTTAAAATGTCGGATATATTTTCTAATTGTTAATGTCGCTATGGCAAAATATTTTTATTTCATGAGCGCTACTGTATGCTGCTGGTTTGCATTGGTCAAACAAAACATTGCCTAGCAGCAAGATTTAGTCCTTGAATGTCTTGAAAGGCTTCCAGAAAGAACATGTATTATTATTATTATTATTATTATTATTATAAATGTAAATAAGGTAGTTGACTATAGAAGGAAATAGTGACAACTGATACAGTAAGCAGCTCTGTTTAGATTATTTCAGTGCTTGCTTGTGTTTGGTCCAAGTCTCAGGAAAGCCAGCCACTGTGGCCTTCCTGAACTCGTGAAGTTCCTCATATATGGTCCCTGTTCTGTCTGAGGCAGTTGTCCATCAAATTTGTTTGTTTGTCTTCACCTCACTGAGTCTTCAGTTTCTTGTTGTGTGTCCCAGAGTCTCGACCTCTGACCCTGAAGTGCCTGTTGGACATACATGGATTATATTGGTGAATTAAATAATAACAAAGCCAGCAGGGGGCACCATTGTCTTGTTGTAGGTGTGTATGTGTGGGGGTGGGGTTTGTGAACAGCGAGGGGTGCTCTACCTGCGCTGGTAGAGGTAGAGGAGGAATAGGAGCTCCTCTCTAAAACAGGAGAGCTGATAGGAGGAGGAGATGTTACCCCAGGAGAAAAAGGACACACAGGAGCATAGGTCGGCTATGAAGGTGTTGACTCCCTTGTAGACCAAGGAGAACAAAAGAGAAGAATGCTTACAAATCTTCATTCATTTGTTTATTCATTAGTTGGTTCACTTGTTATATGTGTTCTTTAATAAGTTGTCTTTCTCTTTCTTGTTGTCTTTCTTTATTATTTGTCTTTTACATTGTCTGTTGTTGTATGCACTGCTTTAGAAAATACTGACATTTGCCATGCCAGTAAAGTAGAATCAATGAACAACAGTAATGAACTGAACTGACACAAGAGACACATGGGTAAAATAAGTACTAACCCTATACATCAACACAGTCCCCTGCAGATGGTTCACAGACTTCAACTAAAGCAGTGAAGAAAAGGAGTGGAGAGACTGTATGAATAAATACTCATAATATACAGTGCAAAGCCTAAAAGGCCTCAATTTCCATGAGCAAAATCATTGCACAATTCAACATGTATTAAAGGCTAGATGCTTGGTACTGTACCATCAACCACAAACCTTGTGGTTGATGTATAGCTGTGGACCCATAGACAGGAAGCTAAAGGCATAGACTCCTGAAAAGGAGAGAAAGAGAACAGAGGCAGTTTTTCCAGGGTATAGTGTAACTATTTCCAAGTTAGTAAACAATACATATACCCAAATGTAACAGTTAACTATGTATTGCTGTGTCAATTAATCATTTTACTTACCTTTTCACGTAGAACATATATTTCATGAGACGGTCAACTCACCTGTCACCAAACTGTTGATTATCCAGGAAAAGTAACTGTCAACAACACAACATAACAACACCTAATTTGGTATACACTGTATATTACTAGAATATGTATAAATTGTACGGCACGTGTGATGTGTGACATTGTGAAGAATTGCATTAAATATTTGTCATATAGAACAAACCTTGTTAAATGCACATTTATAGATCCCAAAAACACTCAAGGCACATATGTGGTTGTATACAATCTGGATTTTAATATGTATTTGTACATGTACAACAACTTTCAGTAGTAGCCATTATTGATTTCATATAAATTGAAAACAAAAACAAACCACTTCACAACTGGTGAAGTGTGTGTGTATGTAATATTGCATTCTCGTGCTTGTCTTTTCAATGTTGGCCCAGGCAATAACCAATAAATGCTCTACAACACAATCAAATGAAATCAATCAATCACACACTACCACTTCCTTTGACTGGCAGTCCATTTACTCTAGCACAATATTAATATTAACCAGGATCCACTTACCTCTTATGGCGCAAGTAGGCCAGGGAGAAAATAGCTCCACTGACACACAGAGGACAGACCAAGTAAGACAAGTATCTCGAAGCCTAGGGAGAAACCGTGTGAGAGACAGTGTCCGTTCCATAATGTAAACTTGTGAACTACTGTAGCATATAAGACTGGTTGACTTTGGAAAGAGATGACAATAATATAATCTATTATTATTTTTTAACAAACAGAGAATGATGCCATAGTTATTGTGCCTATTCTCCAGAAACAGTATAATGTGTTTTAAGACCCCATTGGAGTATAACACTAACCCCGGGTGAAAAATAGATATTAGCAACTGCCATACAAAATCCTCACCTGTGCATCATACTCCATAGTCCTCCGTTCTGCTTCATCCAGTTTGCTAACCTATACATAACAAAATGTAGAGCGCAGTTCAATATCTGGAGGAGGTTGAACTGTGTTAAGAAGTATTCAAATACTTAAGGATGTAAATGAAGTAGCCATTAGTCACTTAACCAATGCAGGTGATAAGACACTGTTTTACTTTTTATACCTCTCGTGATTATATTTTAGGGTTTTAAAGGGTGCACATTTATAGGGACGTGGATGTAAACACTACAATGGCCTCTGTCTAAAGGCACTGAACTCACATGAAAAATGGACCTGAAGCTTCTCCACTGAATGTGGATTTTAAACACTTTAAACACCTTCCACACCTGGAAAGAGAAACGGTTAGAGGCAAAAGCATAGTGACATTTATTACAGTTCATAGTTATACACTTTACTGTAAAATTTATATTTGTTTCTTCTATTTTATTTAAATGTGAAATTACCATTAATCCTCTGAAGAGTTTAGCTTAGAGAAGTTTATACCACCATCTGGTGGCTTAGATGCAGTATTGCCAATGTTAACAATCTGCCACTGTATGCATAGTCTCAGCTTCTTCTGTCCAATAGCACTACGTCACATAATTATTTCTGTGCTGAACGTCTGATGCATAGACCCCTGTAAGCTTGACAGCACTTTCCGAAATTGAGAAGTAGATTTTCATTGGCTGTAGCATTGTCACTTACTAATTCTGAAGGTGTAATTCCGGAATGGCTAGTGCAGTAGCCTGCTTTATTTACAGCTTCAGTTTCAGTACATTTATTTTAAGCACCAACAGTACTTATCTAACAGAACAATACCTGAAAACAGCCAGAGTCGTGTTGGTAAGTTTCTCCACAAATTCCTCTTTATAAATTTAACGTCAGACTTGTGTCACTGAGTTACGTAGCTGGTTGTTCAATCAAAATACCTTTAATGTCAAGTAGTTATGCACCTACAAACACAGTTGACTCTCCAGCTCATGTAAGTGTACATGATTTAAAACATGAACCTAAAGATTAAAATAACTATATTTGTCTATGTAATTTATATACCAAGTCCTTTGTCTTAAACATTTGCTTATATTCTTTACAGACAATCCTGGCACCTATTGCATTTATTTGAATCATTAATCACATTTGACATGTGATAAATGCCTTTGTTTTAATATATTTCTATCTATCTTCTATCTATATAAATATATGCATCATTGACATACATTACCTCTATGCATGCTCCTATGGCCACAGGAATCAGCACCAGTAAACTCGTCTCATCAAGCAGGCGTAGGAATATCAGCAGGGTACTGAAGCTGCGCCACAAAACTAACAGACAGAAAGATATTGGAGACAGTGCACACAACACTAGTCCCTATACTACCCGTGAGCCACATTGTGGTATTATAGGTTATGTTGACATGCCCACTTGTGTATAGATGGAATGTGCACTTGCTTATGCACTCACTGACTGACATAAGCCTTTACTACTAACTAGATTAAAAAGTGGAGGTCGTAGGTTTATGTATTATTTTAAACTAATAAATGTTTCACCTGATTTCCTAGACATTCCCACCATGCTCTTCTTGTTTCTCCAGAAGCTGATGTCATTCTTAAAGACCAGGAACTCACAGATGAGCTGTGTAAATATTTTAGAGGAAGCACAGCAAATATAATTGTAATATAATAATCCTCTAGGCTACTATTTGAGGTTGGTTTGGACCATGGGGTCCTATTTGAAAATGTAGGCCTGTGCAGTTTCCAAGACATCCTTGGAAACTGCTTGTTTGGAAAAGGGCACTTTAAAATAATAAAAAAAAATACTTGGCAGGTGATTGGTTGAACCATCTGACTATCACAGGTTAACATCACACCTAAACCATATCCATGGCTGCAAGAAGTTCCTCATAGGATGTTGAGTGGTCCAAAGTTCTGAACCACTGGAGGTTTAAACACAAGTGCATTACTGGATGCCTGACTAGATGGATTCTCGCATGATTGTGATCATCTCGCAAATCCAGTTGCCTCACAGGGTCAGCCCTTGGAGACAGAATACATAAATAGGTACATAACTGAAAAATGCATACATAAATTAACTTGACATGGACACCCGAGTGTCCACTACATCTGTAAATAGATTTACCATACAGTGATCGTGAAGTGAACTGGGGGTTACCGGTATGCACTGTGGCATGAGCTGTTGTGTCTTACATGTAAAGCAGTGACAAGGGCTGTCAGCACTAGCATGTGGAGGTTGGATCCAACCAGAGCCTCTTTAATTCCATCGATGTTCTCCTCTGTGAAGCCTGCATAAACACAACAAACAACGCCTTTACATGTAGCTTTATACATTATTATAGGTATAATTACCTTGTTAAAATTACTCACCAAACTGTCTTAAGGATAAGACCATGTCCTGGAGATGAACCCAGAATCTGAACCTCCTGAGAGAAATTCCCTCATAAGACACAGTCAGGGGAAGCTGAATTGGGCTGCTGCTAATTTCCTATGGTTTGACATGAAGTGGCAGTCAAACCGATACACCACATCACCAATGCACACCTCTAACAGATTCTGTATATAATTGACCGATCCTAAGCCCCGCCCCTTTCACGTGTCCAACTTTTTTACTGTAACTAGGTTGACAGAGTTCCTGTCATATTAAAAAAATGCCCAACTGTTATTGGAGGACAGGTGAAAAGGGGTGGGGCTTGAGATCGGTCAATTTAACAAATAACAGTGCACACACTCTACCATGAGGTCGCTCATTCTGACACTTAGCTGATCAACCAGGAGCAGAGGAAGATATGTCATTTTTCTACCCTCCTGAGAGCTACAGTATGGAGAGAAAGATTAAATGTATTAAACGTAAAATCTAAATGATCTTTTACTCCCTGCCACACTCTGACAATCTAACACCCAAGTCAGCTGTGAAGGTGACCTACACTCTTATATAACGGCGTACATCACTAGGGAGCCCTGCCTTGTTGAAGACAAAGTTTTCTGACATCACAGTGACTGACATTTGGGGTGTCCAATGAGAGACAGGAGCTGCTGACCTGGGATTAGCTTTCTGAAAAGCAAACACAAAATTAGTTAAATTCACTGACAATGAAAGACAATGTGATTCACAACAAATGTACATGACATAAACTGCAATACTATAGGTAAAATATAGTACTGCAGTTGTATGTGCAACACTATATTTTGTCACAATAGCTCTGATATAAAAAACAACATTATTAAATGTGATATGTGAAATGAGAAAACAATAATACCCTTTTGATTGCCTAATTAATGTGTTGTTGTTGTGTTTCTAATATGGTAGTGCATGGTGAATATACTGTAATGAGCAAATCACTCTTTTATTAGCATTTCCCATTCTGTCCTAGGGACAGAATGGGAATATTTTTCAGAATTTGGGTTATACTTAACCTTGGTGGAGTTGCTGGCAATTGGATGGTCATTATTCAACCAGAATTAACATAATTTGCCTAGTTTACCTTCTGAGCATCAGTCATTCTGCCTGTGTGTGGGGGGGTGATGTATGTGGTCAGCTGCGCAGCATAGTGGACTTCCCTGCTGTCCTCCAAAGGTGAGACACCAGATTTGTGGATGTAAACCACTGCATACAGGCTGCCATTGGCACGCGTCTCTTCTGGAAGAGTGATGTTCACCTGCCTATACAGGATCAAGGAGGAAGACAAAGAGAAAGCTTAAACCAGCTCCATCATTTAGGCTACCCTAATTAACATTGTTCATGCAGCAGGCTACAGTTCAGACAAATTAGCTAAATATTAAATGGAAAGACTGAAGAGACAACCTACTTCACAAAGGTTGCGTGTTGATCAAATGGGTCTATTTTCACAATAAGATTGAGCTGGCTCTCATCTGGCACCAGACAGGTGAACACACTGAGCTACACAAAATAATAAAAAATAAAAAAGTTGGAAAGAATAGAAATTCAAATAAGTGGGCATTATCCTAACTTTAAAAAAAGCAAACGCCCTAATATAATAACTACATGGAACTAGCCTACATAATAAGCCACTACAGCTTTTATTAACCATAAATGTACCGGTATTACTAAAACCATTTCTACTGGTAGTCTTTCAAACCTGTAGTCTGGGTCTTTCTGCCAGGTATGAGCTGACACAAAGCTCGCCTCTTTCCCTGTCGCATGGTTTTGTGTTCAGAAAGCCGTACAACACCCAGGCCGTGTGCATCATATAGACGACGAACACCCCGAGAAAGATCTTCGTGACATTCGTTCTCTTAGCGCTGCTGTCTCCAGGTTTAGAATAGCAGGAGGGGAACATGGCAGTGGCCAATGGCCATATAGCGATGTCGATCAGATATAAAAATATGTTGTTATAGGTAACAACAATGTTATCGGTATAGGTTTTAAAAAAGAATTATTTAAACAAAGCAACACTAAAAGCAAGCAAATTAAAATAATGACTATTAGCCTTGAAAAACACAACCATCTAATAACATGCAGCGCGCTTCAACGACAGCATCCTTCCGGTCGCGCAATACACTCACACGTACACGAGAAAGATGCTGATGCTGTGCACAGGATGCAGCCTAGATAACTTTACTGTAAAAAAATATCTACCTTTTTTTTTTTTCATGCAACATCACAAAAACACGTATGTTTGTATTCTACCTAATACAAATGGTAGGCTGTTGTAGCCTATATTTTAACATGTTCTGCTATGTTCCATATGCATTTGGCTTTCTGGACTATTTAAACATGGGTGCATGTAACAGTATAATGAATAAAGTAGTTTTGCATAATGCAAGTTATGCAAACATTCAATAGTACACTGTACTACATAACATACAAACTAAAATTGATGTCAAACAGATCTCGCGAGGTTTCGTCTTCAACAACAAAACGTCGGCATGCCGCAATGCATTGTGGTCACTCACAGAGCTCCGCTACATGCTCTTATATTTATATAGTGTATATCTTGGTGTTTTGTATTTTATTTTATTTTATTGAAAATATTTGTATCTATGAATTAACGAAAGGGGTCGCCGGAATACTGTGGCATTTTTTTGCAATACCCCAGCGTCTGTCAAAATTATTTTCCGTGATTAATTACAACT
This sequence comes from Typhlichthys subterraneus, assembly GCA_027564835.1. Taxonomy (NCBI): domain Eukaryota; kingdom Metazoa; phylum Chordata; class Actinopteri; order Percopsiformes; family Amblyopsidae; genus Typhlichthys; species Typhlichthys subterraneus. Next base: position 13,185 of record JAODUH010015364.1, on the reverse strand, counting down.
TGTTTGGTTACCGTAACTTCGCGGCTGTAGCTAACACATTCCCGGGCACACCAGTGTCAATTAGTTGTGGATATTGATCGATGAAGTACGAACGTGCATTTATAGTTACTATTTTGAAGTTGTCATCAGCTATGGTGATGTACTAACGTGATGTCACTCAACTGGGCTTCTATAAGCTTGACCTGAGAAGTTTCACAAATGTACATTAGTAGCATTATGTAGCAGAAGTGTGTCTTGATTGTTCCTCTAAAGTGACTGTAGTATGATTCCCTGCGCGAAGGGTTTGTGTTTTGGAGCTGTGTTAATAAGGTATGTGGTAATGAAGTTGTGCAAAAATCTGCCAGCCAGCTGTATGAACTGCAGTAGAATGTATCTGCCGATTGGTGGTGGGCTTTCTCCAAAGCGACTTTTAAGCGCTCTGAGTGTGCACAGGGCTGGGAACTGTATCTTTAACACCTGCAGCCCAAATATGATAAGTCACACAGTGCCACAAAGCAATATAACGTTGGGCTTTCTCAGTAAATGCTACAGCAATTTGAGAACAACAGGCTGGCTACGTAATGAGTTGTTTTTATCAAGATGCAGACTGGCAAAATGTCAGTCTCCTATTTCGATCAAAGGGACACTGCTGCACAGACACACACACTGGAACGGTACGGATTATATAGTTAATAGTAGCTAAAACTAAAAACAAAAATGTATTGTGTAATTTTATTCTAATTAAATAAAGCTTGTTTGCTAAATATTACATTGCAATCTGGCTTGGTTACAAATAGGCAAAATATGAACCCAACATCATGTTTTCTAGTTATTTTACAATATTTCTTAATACTGAATACCTTTCCAGTACCATATATTTGCTAACACATTTTTTGCTTTCTAATATTCTATTGTAGTATCCTTCAATCGCCATAGAGTTACAGAATCTTCCCTTTCCAGTGTGGCTCCAGCTTTTGTTGTGGTAAGACATAGTGCATCTAGTTTACAGAACATACTAATTCTTTACATTCTGACAAACTACTTGTCACATATCGTGACATGATTCAGTCATAGACTCTCCACTCGTTGCTGACACGATACTGTATAAATAAGTATCCCTACCCTTACACAAATAAATAACTAATGCATAGAAATACATGTATTGTCAGGTCACAAACAAAGGTAAGTACAAAAAAATTGCCGTAGTAATTATTTTGTCTTTTTATTTTTTAGATGAAGTTTGACAAAGATGGGAATGTGACATCATTTGGTAAGGAATTTATTAAATGTGGCTTTTGGCCCAATAACCTAGATGCTCTTTGTACATGGATACTAAGCCAGTTTTTCTACTGATATACGGACTGTGCCATATTATTTCTGTTGTAATATTTGTTGTCCTGTTAGTGTTATTTACTATTAACAATGAAGTAGTTTTCTGGTGGACTTGTAGTGATCTTAGGTCGTCAGCCATGCACAAGAAGGCAGGGACCTTTACAACTTCTAATACATTACTAAGATGTCTGTGTGTGACATGTCTGCTGGTGTGACCTCTTACAGAAAAGAAGAAGACAGAGTTGTGTCAGGAGCTGAGTCTGCAGACCAGGGACCTACGTTTTCAGCACAGTACCAGCCTTACTACTAGACATAACTGCATTATTATACACATGGAGGTACTCTCTTTCCAATTATGCCATATTAACATAATGACAATGTGGGGTGCTTATGCTAAAGATGCATGGATGATGATGATGGTCATGAAAAACAATGTCTCATGCTATAGCAACGTACTGTGTCCTATTAATGAGTTTATTTGAAAGCCAATTATAAACTAGTATTATTGTAGAAATGTCCTCTTTCTTGGCATCTCATGGGTGCTCCCACCTCAACACATCTCTCTCCAGGGTTACTTTTTACAGCCTGTTCTAATGTAAGCTGTCCTTTGGAGGGCAATCTTGCACTGGCTCATGGGTATCTGTTTGGCACAGTGAAAAGCTAAATGGTTTTCGAGACCTAATGACAGAACAGACAATACAATGACTTAAAAGGGATTTACTGCGTAAAATGTTTTCAGAAATATCTTTAGCTCAAATACAAATTTATTTACATTTTTTTTCTTGAACCTCGGTTTGTTATAAGGTTTATCTTAATTATTTTGAACTACATTTATTATAATGAGATATTTCTATTTGTTAGTTTTCCCTGTTCCCCAATCCGTGACGGTGCTCTGTGCAGACCTCACAGGTTGGTCCAGACTATGGTGGGCCAGGGTCACGCTACATGTCCCTCTCCCATTACACAGGTCCATATTGGTTTCCATACATGTTCATTGACCCACACACATCTTGTAGCAACACACAAATGAGAGATTGTCAACAGAAACTACCAATGCGACCTAAGGAATTTTCTGCGAATATGTTTGTTAACACCTAGTAGGAGGCACATAATATGTTATATTGCACTGTACCTGTTCCTCATATCGTAGACAGTCAAAGGTGTTGCACTTGTAGAACCTTCCGGCATAATACTCCTCAGGGTTTTCCCGTGTGTGGCATAGACAGTAACCCTCCACACAGTTCCCTTGCCCACTGCACACACCGGAGCGTTTTTACGTGCGCTGCATGTTTCGTCCTGTGGTGAAAAAGTTGATGGGAAGTCTTTATTGCCTCGATGTCCATTGGAAGACATGTTGTACCCCGCATGGTCCTTCATGCAGTCACATTCACCTGGGAGAGAAGGTTTTAAAAGTATTTTAGAATGTTTTTACATTTTTCTGACTGATCACTTACTGTCACAGATACAGTTGCTGTCTCTTCATACAGGAACTTAATTCCTTCTTCCACCTACACCATGCTTGTTGAAATGGGGAGTGGTCCAGATCCAGACCCATTGCATGGTCTACATATACCAAACAACATCAAATGTAGTTAATTATATTTATTAAACAGTTTAATAAATACTGTAAAGTGTTGGAATTACTTTAATTTGTTTTCAATTTTAAAAGAAGCATTTACTCCATCAGTCAAAGAGTGACTTTATTTGGTTTTACACATCTGCATATATTTGAAAAAAGGTTTTAAACTGAGAAATTAATTGGTTTAATTTTAGTATTTTCAAATTATTTTAGACTTTTCTCACTGATCAGTTACTGTCACAGATACAGTTGATGTCTCTTCATACAGGAACTTAACAACACCCACTTAAGCTTAAACCAGTTTGTCTATTCCTGTCATACTGTGCTCTCACTCAAAATATAGCTATAGCTCCAGGGTCTCATTGAGGTTTCTACCAGTCATGTGGACTGTTGTCTTTCTGGTTGTACTAGGAAACATTGTAGCCTAAAACTGTAGAAGTTGGGATTTTTTTTTAATGATTTATTTGAAAATGTGTGACTTTAAGCATTTTTAGACTGAATGGATGCAAGTTCTGTGATGCCATGGTATGAAATGTTTACTTCTTGTAACTCGGGCATGGTATGCAGTTTTAGATGTGTCACTTCTAACCATCTATGGCTGTGCATTAAAATGATATTTTGATAGTTATGGTTAAAAGTATGTATAAATTAACTGTTTTTGAGATGAATACATGATTCCTTCTTCTAACTACACCATGGATGTTGAAATGTGGTCTACGCAGACCAAACAGGTCATCAATGTAGTAAATTACGTTTATTAAATAAAGTAAACAGCTTCAGTGCTTTTGAGTTACTTGACTGAAGATGGGCTTGACATCTGCTGTTTGTGTCCTGCAAGAAGTTATTTTGTTCATGAATCTATTATTTAAATGTACTGGTGCTGCTTCCATGCGGCTGCTGTGAGCAGGAGCTCAAGAAGCTTAATATATTGGTAATTGCCGTCTTTGTCTCTCGCCTGTGGCAGTGCATGTTTTAAACCAGGCTCAGCTGTGGGCACAGTGGGATCAACTTCTCAGTCATCCTGAAGTTATAGAGCAACCGGTTAAAGTTTTAGATTTTTAATTTATTTTCAATATATATGTAACAATTTCCATGTTTTTTATTTGAATCAGTAGATTGCAGTCCTGTAATTAATCATCTTGGAACTATATGGATACCTTTATTTCAGCGCAAGTAGGCTACACAATCTGAAAACCTATGAATGAACAGGAACACAATAGACATTGATACCAATGAATGCACTGCATTTGAGCATGTTTGCTTATTGAGCACATTAAAACAGTTTGTGTAATTGATTCTCAAATCCATGACATTGTTGATGGAATTTGATGACATTTGGAAACAAAAATAGCTTAAGAATGTAATGGTATTAAATATGTATGGATATATATCTAACCATGTCTCTACTGTCTTTATTCTCCCAGTATTTGAAAGCTGTAGTGACCCCTCAGTGCCTTCTGGTGTTGGACTTTCGGGGTCTGGGATTGGAGCGTTGGTTGGTCCTTGAGCTAGCTCCCCAGCTCGCCGCTCAGGCGCACACTTTACCTTTTGAGTTCAGAGCACTTGAGGCCATACTGCAACACAGGGTAAGAGAATGGTGCATTTACGTTTGTCAGGTGATTTTCTCAAATACACGTGACATTAGGTCACAGAGGTTAAAATGCTATCTTTTAACACGTGTTTTGACATTGTCATTTAATCAAGCAGTCTTAATAAGATGGAATGGGTGTTGATAGGCCAACAAGATGTAGCAATTATACTTTGAACGGAGTGTATCACATTGTGCCGCAATTAAGAACTAACATAATGTGGCAGTGTGTTTTCAATATGTGGGGTGGAGCTTCTGAGATAGCACCCTATTTTTGATATTTCAAATATCAAAAAGCTTTCTCCATAATGACTGACTATAATATAACATTTCTGTATACCAAGGTACCAGAGAAACAACCAGCAGCACATGTATAACAAAAGTTAGACATTCTACTTTCTAGCCAAAATACTGCAGATCCGGAGACAGGCTCACATATTATGCTTGTGTATGAATATTTGTAGGTGAACACTCTTCAAGCCCGATTACACGAAGTCCATCCAGTTATATTGGACACGCTGGAGTCTCTAGTGGATCCCAAACTTCTGTCTGCCGACAGAAGTAAATTGCATGTGCTGCTACAGAATAGCAAAAGGTGAAACACATCAACAAGTACACATACACACACACACGTCATAGGTGAATGTATATGTGTTTGCATGTTGGTGTCCTTTGAGGCTGTATTATAGTTCTTTTTTATTTTATTATCTTTGTGCCTATGCTTTCTGTCATTAAACTAATCTTAGTTGGTTGACGTGCTCGAAGACTATTATATTTCACTCATTCTGTCAGTTTATCAGAGTTGGAGACAGACATAAAGGTGTTCAAGGAGTCTTTGTTGAAGATTTTGGATGAGGAAGAAATGATTGAGGAACTCTGTCTCACTAAGTGGACCGACCCACGAGTGTTGTATGTGTTAGCACTCATGAACACAGCAAACGCACTGTATCTCACACACCTGACACCTTTTACTGTATGAACTTACACACAAATACATCACCATATTATTGCTGGCTCACCTAACCTGGTAAAATGCTATTGTATCATTATAGGTGTGTGGTCCTATCAATTATTCCAAACACATTATTAATCAAATAAAATGTTCAGGTGGTCCTTGTAAATATTTGCTCACGTGTGTGTCTTGTGTCTGTAGTGAGGAAAGCAGTATGGGTATTGACCATGCTGAGGAAATGGAACTGTTGTTGGAGAACTACTACATGCAGGTAAAATGGAAAACTAAGGCCCATTTTGCTTTTAACTAAAACGTTTGACAGATGTGATGCTGTATGTTAGCGGCTGAGCATGGACGTCACATTGGTCGTGCAGGTGTGCTAATATGACAAACGTGGATCTAAATGTGATTGTTGACTGAAACCATGCAGGCAGAGGAGCTGGGCAATGAAACCCGGGAGCTCAAAGTCCTGATAGATGACTCTGAGAGCATCATCTTTATTAACCTGGACAGGTATATACTTACACACTCAACACGCACACACAGCCAGTTTATTTTCAGTATATTAAGAATGATTCTTAATGTTAAATCTCTTCTCTAGTCAGATATTCATATTTGTTGTATCTGATATTGACAAAAACATCCTTCAAATTTAACTATTCCTTTTTGAACGCCCATAGGCCAGGATGTGAACAAGCGTTTTTCCTGAAAAGTATTTACAAGCAATAATTTTTCTCTAGCCACCGTAATGTGATGATGCGACTGAATCTACAGCTGACAATGGGAACCTTCTCTCTCTCCTTATTTGGTCTGATGGGTGTGGCTTTTGGAATGAATCTGGAGTCCTCATTTGAGGAAGTGAGTCAGTCATTCTGCTTAGTAACATGGTTTTAGTGCAAATTCATGAGCCACTGGAACACTGTATGCTAAAGTATTTTTCTTTCTTTCTGGTAGTAACATAAAAACTAAAATAAGCATCAAGGGAGTTGTGTTTTGTTTTTATTATTAAACTGATGTGTTTCCATAGATGTTTTTTTATTTTTATTGTAGGGCATTTGCGATATGATGATATATATATTGTATGACGGTTGTTTATATGTTTTTCTTTTCTGTGCAAAGCTTTTAACACTTAAAGTAACCTAACGTAACTAGTGTTTTTGTGTTGTGTTGTCAGGATCCACGTGTGTTTTGGCTGGTGACAGGCTTTATGTTCTTGGGCAGTGGGCTTATATGGAGACGGCTTCTATCGTTTCTAGGACGACATCTAGAGCCCTCAGGCCCCCCTCCAGTAAGTGCAGTTGATACACACTTGACTGTTGTAAATTATTTACTGTTTGTATTCATTGTTTTCTCTTATAATCTGTGCATATGTGCCAGATTTCTCCTGTTTGGAAGAGAAATCTGAAAGCACAGGATGCCAAGACAGGAGTCAGATGATGGTGCTGTCAGCTCTACTTCGCTCAAACACCCAGACATACTTTGTGCATTAGTGCTTCACTCAGCCTGCGGACAATCATCAGCACATTGGGAAATATGAGAAAGTCCATTTTGCTTTGTCTGGCTTAGATACAGCAAGATGTATTCCATTGATTGGTTTTCACTTGTGGGTTAAGTATGTGAACAATAGCCATAGTCAATGTTCATCATTGGCAAACTAAATAATAGCTTTAGTATTAGCAACATGAACTACCGCAGTCTCACCTGCATTTATAAGGCATCATTTCGAAGGGTGTAAAAATGCCTGAACCTACTGTAAGTCCACTTCGCCAGTGGCTGAGGTCTGCTGCTTTAGAGACAATTGGAACTGTGAAGGTGGTAAACTGCTGATTTTGCTACACTCCAACCAGATGTATGGCAATGTCACATTTTGCGTTATGAGAGACCAAATGAGTCAGTCTGATTCACTTTATATAGTAGAATCTTAACATGGTTTCCCTTATGTCCAGTGTCCAACATTATACTACTTTGCTTGCTACATGACAAGACATTCAGTATGTTTTAAGGACTATATAGATATTAAAAAGGACTGCTTAATAATGGCCCCAGAAGTTCTGCTTTTATTGTTTGAAATACAGCTATGTCAAGGGTGGGGGAGCACTCAGGTGTGGCAGCTGTCCTAGTTGTGTGTGTGTGTGTGTCCCTCCTTCCGTCCCTCCCACTGCCCACATCCAGTTGTACCTTAAACTATACAAGCAGAGCTGGAGCAGAATTGCAGTTTTCTGGGGGTGCTCTAAAGCAATCAGAGTATTGTTTACACATTTAGGCTAATAACATTAAATGTTTCTGTGTCCAAGTGTGTAACTGCCTGTGTTTGTTTACAGTGTAACCTGATTATCAAATGTAAGATTGATGAATGTTATCAGAATTTGTGTTCTGATTCTGTACAGAGCATTCATTGTGTCCTGGTGTTAGAATATTTTCATTTACTGCATAATATAGAGAGGTATAATGTACTTTGTATGAGTCTAAATCTATTTAATTAAAAAAAATTCTACATATATGCTCAGTTATTAGGGCACTGTGTAAGATAAGAAAGAAGGTGAATTTAAATAACCTTAATTCTGGAAACGCTTGTTTAAGCGTTGTTTTAAGCAAATGTGTGTGATTGTCTAAGTTTTATCTCTCACAAATGTGTGCCACTAAGAACTTCTCAAGGGGAGTAATTTCAAAACTGAAATAAATAGCCTATTGGTAAAATAAATGTTTTCCATAATAATTGACTAAAATAATATTAGGAAATAGAAATTTAGTTGAGGTTAAAAACGTGTTTCATATGTTTAATATTTAAAATTGTGTATTTTATGTTTGTGCTGCGATATAACTTCAGTCCATAACTGGGGGTGGGGAACATACTTTTGTGCCTGAACATGGTGTACGAGTAAGTAGGCAATCTGACCGTCAAACCTGTGTCACAACTTCAATCTACATATGAACGTTTTTCTCAGTTGTAGCCCTGTATCACGTGTTAACGGCCACACCACAAACAAGGTAGAGCCTCATTTGTCATGTTAAATTGTAGGTTAACTGATTGCTGCTTCCTCAATGAACGTATCGTGCTGACGTCATCCCAGAGCCACGCTGCATTGCCAGCCCAAACAAACTTCTTTCAGTTGAAAGAAGAAGGAAAGACCTCACGGGAAAATATTGTGCGCGAACATTCTTTGCTCCATACGTCTGAAATCTCGAGAGCTGAGATTCGCAAAATACTACACGGATAGCCTATATTATCATATAAAGTCTTCACGTATCCTGAAATTATGAGAAATATTTGGACGTTATTCGTCTTCAGTCTGGCGACCGAGTTTATCAGTCAAAAAGTAAGTATTTTTTTTGTTTTTCATAGCCTTTAATGGTGAATTTTTAGGCTGTGTGGGCTGTTTTCTCGCTAGATTAAATAAAGGTTTGCTACCTGGACTGGTTTAAAACTCCAATAGTTTTCTAATATAAATAGATTATCTAGTGTCCACTAGTTAGTACATGGAGAATGTCGCTGCAGTAACAAATAGTCGCATGGAAATGTTATTTAAACAACTATGGTGTTTAATATAAAATTAGTCTGTCGTGAAGCACAATAATAACATTTTTTAAACTATAGAAACTGTAGAAACACGCTTTGTGACCTTTTTTGGCAGTGTGTGTTTAGCGCAATGTAACCTAGGGGGGAGTAGGCTACATGGCTACATGGCTACTGTAGACTATATTGAAAATGCACTGATTATTGCGGGGCCTTGCTTACTACAACAAATAGGATGTGATGTAGGCCTACATACAACTGAGCTGCTCGTCTAAAGTTCAGCTGGTTTTAAATTCATGGTCATTGCCTGTCCAGCATGTTGGCCCATGATTTAAATTTTTCTGAACCCAACATAAGCCTAAAGATCCAAAGATAACCTAATACCCATAAATATCCTCAAATATACTTTTACTGCTTGGGTTCAGACATAACATGTTTTGGTACAGGGGCTCTTCTATTCCAGTTCCAGATCTGGCTCTGACAGATAGTAGTGCATAATCCTACCGTAGGATTATGCCTGGCATCATGCTATAGGATTCCTACACATACTATTGAGCTGGCCAAGTCGAGAGGTTCAACTTAATGGTGAACACTCACTCATGTATGCATACCTTCCATTTGCTTCAAGTGTTTTGTACTGTCTTCTGTGGGATCTACCCACACAACACACTTTCCTGGCTGGGGGATGACATCCTTTGCTGGAATGACAGTGTCACAGTTGTGAGTATAGGGTCCATCCAAATGTTGAAGTGTCTATTTTTAAAGTTACTGTTAACTACACCAGTTCTGAAAATAGTTAAGCGATCCAAAACTACTTTGTCGACACGAATTCTTTCCCATTTGTGTTGTTGTAATTAAAAAAATGTTATCCTGTACTCCTTACTGCAAGCAAATAAAGAACTATTGTTATGACAGTTAACTAGTTTGCTTTGCTTGTCTTCATGTACATTATTTCTATAATTTCGTTTAAAGAGATAAGTTACACTTAATGTAGACAGATACAAGTCTAAGTCAATATATGGTAAAAGGGTAGTATAAGGGTAAAATGTTGTAAGGACACAGCAGATAATCTGTTCATAACAATTCTTTAATGTCTCAAAGCAGTGTGATGGGTGTATTTGTGCAATGCACATTAGAGCAAGATAGAAAGCACATGTAAAAGTATACAAATGGTCTTTGCATGGACAAAAGCATATAAAGTTATGGTTCCATTATTTTAAACTCTGTCGTGGATATGGCAGAAAGTCAGAGGAAGAGTAAAAATAATATTATGATCTGTTTTCAACAATGTAGATTTATGGCCATCACGGCATTTAGAAATCTCAGACCATGTGCTTTATGGTCAAGGCATTTTAAAAAGTCAGACCACATTCAAACACAGTTTACAGTGCAAATTAAGACATTCTGAAACAAGATGTAAAAGTGGTTCATCAGGGCAGCATTTTTCAGCATTCAAAGCCATGACCTCTCAAAAGCAGAGGTTCCTATTTTGTAGGTCAAAAGGGTGAACAACCTATTTTATTTTGATGTAACTTCATTGAAATATGTGAACATTTTATTTCAAACAAAACTACATTTGAAGAAGGACCACCACATGACTTCATAACCCAAAACAGGTCATACCATAAAGTAGACACTGATTTAAAAATGTAATCCGCTATTAAGTTAATACACTGTAAGTTTCAGCGAATATCTCCACGCAGTCTGCTAGCTGCCCGTTTGGTGTGCTGTGCTGAAACAATAATCCGGTGTTTCTACACAGCTGTGGCTCTTGTGAACAGTAAGAAAGTAGTGTATGCGCTCACTGCTCTTGATATATGCGGGAGTCTCCCTTCTTTCTTCCTTTATTTTGCTTTACTCCGTCTCCCGCTGTGCACTCCACTGGTATAGTCTCCCGCTGTGCACTCCACTGGTATAGTCTCCCGCTGTGCACTCCACTGGTATAGTCTCCCGCTGTGCACTCCAC
>JAODUH010015354.1:0-27361 GCA_027564835.1 Typhlichthys subterraneus | reverse complement strand
TTTAACTCTCCAAACGTTGATTGCAGAGTCAATACAGACATAGTTGGACAGGTAAGCACTTTATAGTACGGGTACTTAAACAACATTTGTAAACATTTAAAATTAAGTTTTATAATATTTTACTACTTTTAAACTTTGTAGTTCTACGTAGTACTGTGTCAAACTTTTTCATTTTAAAATACTTACAGTTTGAAAACTTTCAACATTTAAAATGTTTTAAGGATAGGCTAGTTCAGAAAGTTTCTTCAGGAACTGCACACCATCTAGTTAAGTTTAATGTGGAGGGTCAGTGATTTTCCTATAGCCCAGGAAAGCATTTTTTTTTCGCTTGCGTGACGTCATCGCAGGGAACGAGCCTTGTAGTACACACCTTGGCGTTTGTTTGGGAACCATGTAGTCGAGCCAGCACTGGCAAGCGGGGACATCCGCACAGTGGTGTGCACACCAATTAGTTTATTTTGCCTGATCATGACCATAATTTGTGGCTATAGTATGGCCCATGGATTAAACTAAACCAACTGTAGAGCAAGTCTTGCACTGCATTTAACAAAATGTGGTAGATTTAGAAGCTTATCTAGACATGAAAATGACTAGGCTACAGCCACAACTGCATGTAGGCCTAAAAAAAAAAAAAGTTTCTTTTTCATTCCTTTATTACATTCTAAAAATGATCTAATGTTTTAGCGTGACTCCATCAGGGTATGGTCACACATTAATCGTGAATGAAAAGTCTTCTCCATTCCATCCTGCCTCGCTAAGAAAGCTACAGCAAATTGCAGCCGTCAACAGTACACATGTCCTTGCTGTTGGCTGACAATATATAGTTTCAGTTTCAACTGAACACGTCTTTAGCAACCAATCAATGTGGAACCATGTTTCGTTTAGGTCAAAGTTGAGTTCATCAGTGTTGAACTCTAGATTAAATTAAGATGCAAAATTGCTTCGCCACAAGAAGCAAATGTTTTATTTGCACCTTTACTCACTGGTACAGCATGCATTATATGCTTATTGAAAAGTTTGAGTGGTATAAAGCTTTTCTATTAGCATACCACTCTCACTTTACAACATTCATCCTAGTTTGTTGTGCATGTCAGTCTGGATCCCCCTTCATTTATCTTGTGTTGGAAAAGCATCACTTTGTGGTTAAAGGTCTATTCTCCTGAAGCATCTGTCTTTAACCTAAGAGGTCTAATTAGTCTGCTATCTCATAATATTGGCCTGTCTTTACAGTCCTGTTAACCTTGAGTATTTTGCTCTTGTAAACATTACTTATTCAATTCGTTATATATAAGTGGTAAGTTTTACGCTTACATTATTTCCCCAATCTGTGTTTGCTCTTATTTTATGTCCTGTAGGGATATCAGAAAGGGGTTGATGAAGTGTAGCTTTTTGTGAACAACAAAGGGTTACTCCATCTTGGCTTTGTGCGGTTGACATCTATGGTCCTCAGGGATGTTGAAATCCTAGGCAGTGTGCAAGTGCTGTTCACTGGAGTGATATAAAAGTGAGACTCTGTTCAGGTGTACATGATTACGACATTCATGAGGTATCTGTCATTTATTCATTTGCTCAGTCACATACATGCCCGCTCATGAATATATTTTATGTTGGTTTTTTCCCCCCGTTTCGATATGCTATTAAAATGTTACACAATAGAAGACATTCCCAAGGCATTTTTTTATATTCGAGTGACAAGGAAATAGCGGTGCAATTCTCCCTCAGGGAGTAACTGTTTTTTATCATCATGTCTCGCTTTATGTTATATCATCTCATTTCCTCTGTGACTTGCTAACCATTTTCCCCTGACTCCAGTTTTCTGAGCTTCATTTTTCCTCAGTACTTGTGTATTCATCTCATGTGCGTGTGTGTGCACGTGCATGTTTTCTCTGGGGATTCACTTTTTCCTGTGGTTGAACTCAGTGGATATGTTCGTCTGATATCTTAAAACGATATTGAACTTGAGTAAACCCTTGACTTATAGCTTTCTCACCTCATTATACTGTAAATACATATTGGTTATGGTATGTTGTCCTTAAACTTCACTGACCTGAACATAAAGGATATTATGTTTCTAAGGAGCAACCACAGCTTTTGATAGTACCAGCTGCAGTTTATACTTCAAAGTTGTACAAGTTGTTTTGGTAACACTTTCTTTGACGGTGTTGTGTAATTTTAATTAAACCAAAAGGAATAAGAAGGACTGACTCAAAAGTCTTAATAAATAGAGAAATGTATTAAAATTAGCAATGATAAATCCAAAGTTACAATTTTCCACGGCCGTGGTCTGAAAAGCCCCCACACAATCACTTACGCTCTCGTGAATGATATCCAGCCCCGTTAACCACACCCTCTCCACCTGTTAAAGCAACACAATAGCAAACTCCTATTGGTTCCCTGAACAGTACATAAGCATGTCCACGCCCCTGAGTCCAGGTGTAGTTTCATCTTCCGGTGGGGAGGTGGCATGTTCTTAATTTCTGTTCTACATCGCCCTCTCTGGGCCTGAAAATTAATAGTAATAACAGTAACTTCATTATAAAAGGGAGCGTGGCATGTACATATCATATAATGAAAATAAAAAGAATAAGAAAAGCATACAAATACAAGAACATATGGTTATAATAATTTACAATTTCACAACGGTCACCCTTAATGCTCTATGCATACATTCATAACATGTTATAAGTAACCCACCATTTCCTCGATCATACAGTTAAGTGTAATATTTATATAACTCTGTTGCTTGCCTGAATTGTCATAATGTTAAAATGTGAATATACGTACATCTGTCCTACAACATGCATAATGTTAAAACTGCATGTTTAATGCAGGGCAACGTGACACATTTACATAGTGTGCTGGTGGGTGGGGTGGATCATATCCGAAACTGCGTTTCAGCTTCATATTTAGTGTGCAACGGGCTTAAGCCAAAGAAGGCGGGTCAGAACATAATTTTATTGCCCCTGCATTTTTTTTATTTTATTAATATTATTTGCATGAGGTACACTATTACATTATGTTTAAAATGTGAAGTAATATTAAAATCCCTAAAGAGTAAAGTTGACAGTGAAAACATGGCATCTATGCTTTATTCTTACATGATTTTATGAATGCAAAGCCGGAGTGTCTTATTTGCAATGATATTGTATGATCACGTGTCTCTATTTAAAGCGACCATGCTGAAGCTCTACATTTATTTCTAAAAGCATTGCAGCAAAAAAATGAATAAAAAAAGCCTTTATATTGTATGCAAAATCACTAAAGAGGGAAGTGATTCTCCGAGTAACTGCTGCCATGACTAGCCCGATATTATTGCTCCCCATCTTTAGTCTTTAGCAACCAATATTCAATGTGGAACCATGTTTTAGCTTTAATTCTCTGACAACATCTCCTGTCACAAAAGGATAGCGAAGGGGACAGTAGGCTAATGTGTTTAGTATCCATTTGAGCAGGCAGCCTGAAAATGCCTCCTCTACCGTCTGTCAGGCATTCCTCAGGGATGGGCTGCTAGCAAGCTCCTGAGTCAGACAGACAGAGAAACAGCAAGAAGTTTTGGATTTGGTTGGATAAATCACAAAGGTGGACTTTATTTGGTTTCTAAGGGGTTTCCATAACAGCTGCTGATGTACAGGTATATAATTAGATGAGAAAAAGGCAAAAGTTTGAATAGATTTAACAATAACTTTGAGATGATTGTTACTGATTTGTTTTCTTCACATACAGAAAGCCATAGGTCGGGATAGTACATAAGATGTCTGTAGCTAAAACATTTTAAGTCATAATGTTGGTTAAAATTAAGTGTTCTAATTGTCTGGTCATGTCATATGTAGCCTACTTGGAAATGTAAATTACATTTTTGCATTCAAACAAATATATTGACCTTTCAGTGCACATTATATCCAGTTTTACTTTAGAGCACCCATTTATTTCATCAGGACTTTGTGTGCTATATGTATTTGCATTGTTCAGCAGTGAGTGTTTCCATTGCTTATAATGATGGGAAGGAATAACGCATCTGTGCTCAATGTCTCTGCAAATGACCAGAGGGAAAATACACCAACGGACAAACATGCAGAGCTTTAAATGACATCCTTGATATCGGCGCACACATCTCCCACACAATCAATGTTTCTGTACTGTTCATGTATATTCTCAAATGTGCACGTACAATACAGAACACCTGCGAGCGCACACATGATGCTCACATAGGGGCTTCACTAGTCTGAGCTAATGGAAATTATCTATTGTAGCCTATTACCATAATAAATAAGATGACTAAACAGACTTAAATATTCAGGCTTCAGCACCACTATGAGGTTCTACTCTCATTTAGAAATGAACTATAACTGCTGTTAATAGTTGATGTTGCACAATATAATTCAATATACAGTACCAAACAAATACTCAGCAGTGTTATATTTGACATGGCAGCAGAAAGCAAACCATGTTTTGCTCTAAATGTTCAAGTGGGGCAAATGTGCCAAATTTGTAAATGGTCCTTTCATGAATGGCTGACTTGCTCTCTTAGCTGAGAGGCCTTGGCATAGTGATGCATCTATATTCAGGTCAGGATTTGTGGACGTCGATCCAAGTCCTGGAAGTTGGAGCCTCAAAAATCAGGAGACACCAATAACTAACCTCTATGTTAATTAAACAAGCATAGTACCACTTTGCATCCAAAATGGTGTGAGTGCAATCTGTTGTAATTTAGTGGGAGTGGCTGGGGCTTATGATTATAGCTAGCACATATCTGTGCCTATACAGTATATTTCAGGCTAATAATTGACTAGCTGTAACATGGAAGCTCTATTCAAGTCTAGAATAGTTTACCTACAATACACTTCTTAAACTGTTAATATGGGGTTTGAAATGTGATTTGGAAAATATATTGTACATAATGCAAAATGTAATGTTGGCAATACATATTATACTATTGGCAGAGCTGGGAAGTACTTAACACTAGAACCGGCAAGAATCATCTGTATACCTAAAACCACCAGTATACAACACTCACATACTGTAGAAGCGCAAGTGTCACATCCAGGATGTTTTGGACGCTTGTGCGCTTCAGCCAATGTACACTTGCTGACTGCAACATCAGAGACATAATAGCTGTTTCTTCAAATGTTACCTTTTGTCAGCCTCAGGCATAATCCATTTCCGGTTGCTACAGAACTCCTTTTAATTAATCCGGTGGAAGGCAACACTCCAGTGCAGTGGTGCATGCCGGGGCATAGCGATCAGGCTGTAACTACATCTTGTATGAACAAACTAGGCTGTAGTTTCACTAGAACAATGCTGAAAATAAAAAATGTATAGCCTATATTGCCTTTAGCATATTAGTCTGTAGACTTATTCACTCAGACGGACTTCACTTCCTAATGCAATCTGTGCTCTTTCACAGAAGGTTTCTATGAACTGATTCCAATGCACAATATTTGTGTAATTAAGAGATTCTCCGGAAAGAAATATTTAATTTACTTAGAACAGTACAGCAACAGGATGCAAGCAGGCAGCAGATCTCAGCCATGGATCCTATGCACGCACACGTTTCTTCTTGTGTTGGTTACTGCCTGTAAGCTAGTGACTCGCCTTGCCCCTTATTAAGGTACAAACTGGTATTACAAGCTTTAGAGGCTGAATTATCTGTTAATTTAAGAAAATCTCTCTACAGCGCAGTACATAGGTCTTTGACATACTGTATAATCAAAACTGGTATTTATTATACAGGCCTTGATCATTTTGATTGCTTTTTAATGTTTTAAAATTAACATATTACAAGACTCTTTTTGAAGATAAAGAAAAAGTTCTACATTTGTTTTCATTGTATTTTTAATGAATGCTGACCCAAGCAACACTGTGATTTTCAAGTTATATACACTGTACCATTTGAATCATCTTTGTTGGTGTGGTGGTCTTTCCTTGTTTACTGCCTGCACTTGGCCCTTTCAACACGTCACAAAGAATAAAGTATTCATTGTTTAGTAATTCTTTAAGTAAAGAGCCTTCTTTGAAACAATCAAGAGTGTTTTCTTAACTTGCCTCAAAACCAAACACACTTTCCTTGATTGAATTTCCCTCTCTCACCCTTGATTTAAACCACACACACACAGTCTCTCTCATGATGAAGGAGACACACTCAGGCGGTTAGAATGACAGATGAGAGGAATCCCTGAGCTGTCAGAAACTATTCTCTCCACACATCTGTCAGCTCACCGGCTCTTCAAAGGAAGCCAGAGTGAAACAGAAAGATGGAGATGGGAGAAATTAGGAAGAGAGTGCGAAAATGGAACGGAGGACTCGAGACGGAAGTGTTGAAAACAACGCAGATTAAATGGTTGGAAATCTGAGTTTCAAATTAGAACAATAGAAGAATAAAACTCCAGAGAGAAGGTGCCATAAAGTTTGTCAATACTGTAGGAAGATAGTCCGTCACACATGGTCAGAATGATAGTGTATGAAAGGCAGTGCAGTTTTAGGTGTGCCATGCAATGCTCAAGGGTAGTTGCAGAGGCAGGGGAAACATTCTTGTTTTTATGTTTTATTTTCTCTCTTCATGTCTGAAGAGTACACCCAGAACTCTCATCTTGCAAGCTCTCGTCTTACGTCAAAGTTACTGTTTGCCCCTAAGTGTGTAGGATATGTTTTAGTCAAGGAATGGGCTGGAACCATTCCTCAACTCTGACAAGTCAATGGACTAGAATATAGAATTAGTTTCTGTTCTAGCAAGTCAAATGCCTACTGCCATACTATGTCTGTCTGTACAGACAGACATAGTATTTTTGTTGCTATAATGGCATGGTGGGTGTTTAACAGAAATGTAATCGAATTAAAATGTTATTGTTAAATATTAAAACGCCATATAAATGTGGTATGATCTTTCTTCCATATTGTTCCACGTGGAATAAACGTTTTTGAAAGGCGTTTGCTCTGTTAAGGACAGGAGGTGGACGGACCCAAAGCAGGGGACCAATGATCCTGGACGGTTTTTGTAGAGCACAATAAACGCAGCAAGGAAACAAGCACGTGCTCTTCAATTAGTTCCTGGCCAACAGATACTACCGCAGCATGGTTGAAACACCAATCTGGTGCCGAGTGGTTGGTATCCGGTGGTTCTCATACTGTAGAGGGACGTCGATGGCAGGCAGGTGTGCTGATGAGGTGATCACCGTCAGGTGTGAGTCAGCAGGAAGGGAACCACGACAACACAAGGGAACCAGGGAGAAAGAAAATCCAATCAAATACAAGTGATCAGAGAAAGGAGAAAACACACAATTGCTGTCCACACGGGTAAAAGTGAGTAGGCTATCAGTTTGGACTTAATGCTGTACTGAGATGAGGACCACATGTTGTACAACACGTCGTCCATATTGCTGTAAGTCTCTTCCACCTGACAACAAATGATCTGAAATCTTCACATATTGGTTTTGACAGCTGGGACACTAGACCAGGTCTCTGTTGGATAGTGTTTTTGCTCCCTTGCACAATTGTAAGATAAGAAAGCAAGTTATATTAAGGTGGGGAGAAGAACTGCCATTTCTATTGACGCGACAGCCTCATTTGCCCGGCTCCCCACACTCTCTCTTTATTACTTCAACGCAGACCTCCATGGCCACAACACTGCCAGGCCAGCTCCATTGAGACTATATGGCTGAATACTGTAATACATTTAAAAAGCCACCAAAAAGTTCTCAAGCACTCCTGGCCTCAGGTCTCAATTTCCCTCTGCGCCGTATTGAGTTTGAATCAGATAACTGCCAGAAAAGTGTTGGAAATCTAATGCATATCAAGTGAAGCTACGTAGTGACACTCCCCAGTGTCAGAAACACTGTGCCATACTCACAAAGTATGAGCCTAAGATGGATGGAGGGAGATATAGTGGCAAGTATGAAGGGTCTGGTGTTATTGTTTTATCTCAGTCTGGATCTGAAATGGGCTTGGGGCCTTTGTTTGGGGAGACTTCGCATGACTTGAGTGGCAATTTATTTTCATGACTCGACTCATGGGGTGGAGGTTTCACCTTGGACCAAGACTGGACTGATACTTTGAACCACTAACCTGTCAGAACCAAGAGATTAGTGCTCAATAACGCCTGCTGTATGGTCAAGACACATCTCTTCACAATCCACCTTGGTACCTTGACAAGAGACCTCGCCACTTCTGAGCACTCCTAATGAAGTCCTGCCCTTCTTCTCATGCTCTTAACTCACTATTTATAATATATATATATATATATATATATATATATTGCACTTTATTAGCTAGGACAATAAAGTGTCCTAGCTAATTGCCTATTGCACTTTATATGTTTGACTATGTGGTAATAGGTATAATGACATTATGTTGCATTTGTTCTATTTAAAATATTGTTTGCTTATAATTGCTGGTATACGACCTGTCCAACTACTGACAAATGTACCACATGTAAGTCGCTTTGGATAAAAGTGTCTGCCAAATGCTGTAAATGTAAATGTCGTGAATGGCAGATCATTATATATATAATAATAATAATAATAAAACTAACAATTACAATAGGGTTCCAGCAGCTTCGCTGCTTGGACCCCTAATGATGATCTTTTTACACAGGTGTTGCTACTAATGTTAATTTTGGTCCCTTCCATTTTGGTTTGATCAGTCTGTCAGTAGATTGCATGGTGTTAATGTAGCTGCACTGACAAACCTACATGAAATTGACCCAGATGAGCACAGGGTCAACTGTGACACCCAGATGATACTTTTGTGGGGGAAAAAAACTCCAGTGAGCTTACAGATATACTAAGGTATACAGCACATTTTTGCTTATATTAGCAGCATGTGAATGTGAGAGAGGGCTAAATGATCCTACAAGACACTTGCAGTAAGTGACAAGTGCATGTGAGAAGAAACAGATGAGTCAAAATTGGCTCAGAGTGACAGCTGAGCAAAGACTTCTGTGAATATTATACCAAACACGTGATGTTCTGGGCAAATACCAGAACAAAGCCGCTGTTTATTTACTCTGTCAGCAAGCATGTCAAGAGACACAAATTCCCGCCTGTTCTCTTCTGTTTACTCCAACTTGTACTCTAATGTGATTTTGGGGAATTTACTTTCAAATGCCTCGCTGACAAAATGTCAGCAGTCAGCAAATGATTTGTTTACACTAAGCCACCAAAGCATTTGCCTAAAGCTTAACCAAAATTAAAGACAAAATAGCTGTTTAGATGCAAGGAAATTGTTCAAATACGAAAAGCAAGAAAGTGATACAGTAGCTTTTAGGAATAATGAAAGTATAGATTATTTGTTGGACACCATGAAAGGTTTCCTCTTCCACACAGTTGACATTAGTACATTGTGTTACTTTTCTGTTAATTTTTTCTCTTCAAAACTTTTTTCTGATATGATACTGATAATGATATACTGCTAAGTTGATGCATAAAATCACTTGTTTTGTGTTTTAAAGCTAGACGTATTCCTGTAAAGAAACAAACAGCTTCTGAAGTGAAGCCAAAGAAATGCATGGTGTGTGTGCATGCTCATAGCAACTACCTCGGCGGATTTCCTTGTCCGCATTCGTGCATGTAAGCATTGCTGTGCCACTGCACCGTGTGTGTTTTACTCTATGCTGTATGTGCACTTGGGTGAAGAAGCAGAAGGGATGCAATGCCTGAGTTAGTGGTGCTTGTGCCCTCGTCTGTGAAACCCAGTCGGCGCCAAAGTGCCTCTTTTTCCCCGTGGCGTCACACTTCGTCAGTCTCTCTTTCTGTTTTCTTTAGCCCTGCTTTCTTCAAAACTAGCTTAAAATACATTTGACAGAGGAACGTGACGGCAGGTGTAACAGAACAAATGTTTTGCCAACAAATGTATGTAAATATACATTTGTTTATTTGTGTTTGGACTCACCCAACCCACACGTAAGGGCTGAGTGACCTGGGGCAGCTATATATTTGTGCTTCTCTGGGCCACTGAGAATCCAGGAGAATACCTTTTTAAGTAGTAGAATTATATTATGCAAGTCACGTTTCTTGCCTTTGCTGTATTACTGTACTCATATTCATTAACTGTTTTCAAATATCTTGTCACTCCTTATTCCATGATCTGATCATATCAATATACAGAACCAATTGTATTAACTCTGCATTACCACAACTGCTGAATTGGCAATAATGGAACTTATGCCAGGTAGCTTAGTCTGCAGAATATTACCATCTGTGTTGCAGATATCAAATGTAATTATGGTATTGGCTTTATGACTAAGAGTTGAGTAGCAAAATAGGAGTGTGAAAATGTAGTTACTAAATGTAATATAGACGGCGAGTTTCAGCCAGCCTTGGCAATGTCGACGCTATCTGGCGTTTCAATTACAAAAGTAGTTGGAGAGAAACTCAGACCGAGTTTAGATTTGAAGTTTAAGATTCTGAGCTTTAACATTATTTGTCTTGTATCATGTAATAATGGAAGATGGTATGCGAGGACAAAAAATGTAAACCTGTTAAGCCCTAGCACAATTTCCAGGAAAAAAGCCTAAAATTAAATACTACAAATAAATCAAGTGCCGCTCTTCAACCATGAGGCCTATATACTGCTGGTCTCATTTCATAGGGTGGAAGCTATTTAATGTTAATACATTATAAGTAAACCTATTTAAATTACCATTGCAGAGTATATAGAGATGGAAAACAGTAAAAATTCAATATTTAAATTCTGCCTAAATATCTACTCACTTTTAGAGTTAAAATCTCGTTGGAATGATGCAGTTGCAGCCCCAAACCTATAGAAAACAATAACCAACCATCTGAATATTGCCTGTGCAAAGGTTGATTCTAATAGTGTGAAGCAGAGCAGATGGAGAGAGGTTTTATTATAGGCATGTCTGGTGGAATCTTTAATTTAGCAATTTTGGCACATTTGAAATTTCTAAACTAAACTGTACAACTAATGCAATTGCACTTACATGTAACTATGTGTATTATATCAATTAAAGCAGTTTTTGGCTTTGTTTTGGGATAAAAAAAAAAACTAAATTTCCCATTCAAATAAACCATACAAAGGGAATGACGTTTGACTCCAACTGGAGCAGATTCATTTATTTATTTACACACTATAAACAATATTTACAAAAAAACATCCCACTGGGGGAAAACTACTACAATGACAGTACATGCTTCTAATTGCTGTCATGCCACAGCTGGAAACAATTCTTTTTTGAAGTGAAGCACAGAGGGACCTGGCACTTCCTACAATAAATCTGTGTTTTCACCTTTAGGATGCCAGCATGGCATCCTAAAGGTGGCACCATGGCACCACTTACAGTACCTCCTCAGCTGTGATGAATCAGCCCTCATGTGCGAACGATAAAGTGAGCGCAGCCAGAACACAGATAGGACAGGCTGTGCCATTGCATGTTTATGTTTGATGTACAAAATGTACAGTATGACTGATCACGTAATCTGCGCTTGGCACCTCCCTCTAAACTTGGCATTATCACGGCACCTGAAAGCAATGAAACAGCAGACTCAGTAAAAAAATACAAATTAGCCTACTGTACTTGTACAGTGATGGGTCGTTGGCAAACGAGCCAGCTCTATGAGCCGGCTCCTCTAAGTGAACGGTGAGAGCTGGTTCCCATCTGCCAGCTGTTTTCAAATCACTATCAAGCTTCTGACAACAGTAGGATACACATAGAGCCATGATATCTGCTTTCAATATATAGCCTAGTTTGACATAGTTGATTCACTAACTGAAAGACCATTGGTTTTTCAACCAGCATGTCAAAATCAGATGTTTTAATACCAAAAACAATATAAAGGAATGGTAGCCTATTCTGATAATTATACAGTAAGGCTATTTTAAGTGATACACTGCACTCATATCAATCATAGGTCATCATATTGTTTCATTTGGCTGAATTATAAAAGCTAGAAGTGGTACCAAATAGAGCCTGCTCTTATTGCTGAGTCGAGTCTAAACAGCTGGCTCACCAAAATGAGCCGGAATGCCCATTACTAGTCTATATGTAACGTCAAACCTTAAAGAAGTGGAATAAACCATTTATACACATTTATTTTAACACACAAGCAATCAAATCCTTCAGCACGTCTCTCCATGGCACGTGTATTTGTCTTGCTGAGATTAATCTTGCCGTTGCATGCTTCCCCTGTTAAAAGAAACGTGCTCACTGGGATAACACATACGTGCTTTTCAAAGGCTGAGCATTTTCACCGCAAAACCGACCTGCGCTTTGCATCGCATTTTTCATACATTTATCGGAATAGAATTACTCTCTCCTTGCGCGCACATTTTTGCACCACACTCCCAATCTCCCCTCGACTCTCCCATGAATGCATATGCATGAATAGGAAAGCACAACGTGCGCTCTTGTTGTCTTCAGAAGTTGTAGCCATGTTCGTACATACAATGCCATGTTTATAGGCGCAGTGTAGTGGTATTTACGCCTAAAACGGGCGCTAACATGTTAGTACACCAGGTCCATTGATTCCTGGTTGGTTTGGTCGATAGCTGTATTGGTGTTTAACCGCTCCAATAACGTGTGCCAGCTACGCATGTTCATGGTGTGTTCATTTGACCTGTTGACATGTTGCCTTAACGTGTCTGACAGCTTCTTCCAGTTACTAAAGCCTTCTCCACTTAACTTATTATCCGCTTCCAAAAAGATGGCAATAAAAGCACACCACGCAATCTTTACTTTCACTAGACTAGCCATGTTCGGTTGATTTTCTCTCAAGTCTGCATCTGAATTGAGTATATAGTTATTTGTAAACCTCCGGCCTTCGTTATTTCTTGGGGACATTTTGTCCTTAACGTGCTCTTTTCTCACTAGCGAGCAGCGCTCTTTATCTGACAGCTGGACATGAGTATATGGCTCTATGCTACAATTCCCTTCACTGATATAGATATATATCAGCGAATATACCAGCATTGTAAATCGGCAACTATTTGAAATGAGTTGTAGGTGTTTACGTAATGTACGTTTGTGGCCACGTTATGGTGCTGGTGAGCCTGCATCGGCCATTAGCGCAGAAGAAGAAACTTTACGTTACGCGTGCGAATTAGTTTTACGGTTGCGATTCAGATGGACCAAACTGTGGAATATTTCTCTCAAAATTACATGCGTAAATATTGGAAGCGCAAGCGTGTCCTTCTATCCGCAAATGCAGATTCACCAGATCGCAAGCTAAGGTTTTGTGAATATTGTTAACATATCTGAAAATATAAATTGCATGCATTAATATTTTGAAAAGTTTGCGTTTGCGGATGGCAAAAACACGTTTGTGGATTAAACCTACGCATGCAAATGAGAGGTGTGCGCTTGTGGATGGTAAAAATACGTGTGGATTATACTTTTGCGCTTGAATAATATTGATAGAAATCTACCCCCATATCAGCGTGCAGGGGAGGAGGATGTATTTGTCAACGCAGGATATCTGAACATACATAAACATTTGATTATACTATACACGCAAGGCCACACAAAATATTGTCAGAGAGCCACTTGATTTGTGGCAGGAATTAACTCTTGTGGTTGAAGTGTTCCAAAAAATGTTGTTGGTTTGAAACTCATGCATTTATCTGAGTCTGACTCTCCTCTTTCTCTACCCCCTGCAGTGGTCATATACATTAGAAAGACAAACACACACCAAAGCATGCTCTCACATAGCAAACACATATAAAGTATGTTTGTGTGAATAGGAAATCTCAAACACAGCTATTTGAGAACAAATCCCGGACACAGAAAAATCGATGAATCCCTCCAAAACTAAACCACTGATAGATATGTGCACACACCCAGCTGCCCCTCACTACTGCACTTGCAGATAAACCCATGGCAGATAATTGCAGCACTTAATGTCCAGAAGAGCACAGTCAAGTATTTTACGGATATGGCACGAACAAATGTACAGTTCAGGGCGAATGTCACGCTGTATTGTAATGCGCTTGGTGTGTGTGTGAGAGAGTGAGGAGGGGGGGGTGAACAAATACATGAATAGGGTTGCAATGATGGGATGATAACTCATGTATACTGCTATGTCCTCTAGAATGATTCCCTATGGGAAACTGTCTATGGAGCCAGACACAGTAATGTTTGTAATTTGCATGTGACTTCTGCATGCTGAAGCCGTGTTCGACTTCAGCATGCTCTTGTCTGACCAGGCCATCGGACAGAACATGGGTTGGCAGGTTGCCAATCTGTATGTGCAGAACATGAGCTAATCTTAAGCACTGTAGGACATGCATACAAAAACACTACACAACATTGCAAATAAGCTTGTAGTCCGAACACAGTCATACACATTGAAACATAAATATGCAATTTACCACAAGACTACAGAATCTTCTGTGTGATTAGAAGGCGTGTGTGTGTGTGTGATGAAACCCAATAATCTATACAAAATAATGCCCCAGACATGTCTGAATAACTATATAAATGGTGATATCAAACATTTTAATTTGACAGGCCAAGTATTTTGACTTTTTTGTAGCATAACAATTTTCTTGTTAATGGTGAACCTTCAAATTGGACATCCTGGCTCATTGTCTGTGTTTATGTCTCTCTTTGCCGTGAGTCCGTGTGTATGTGCGTGCTCACTTTTATAGCACGTGTGCTTGGCATGCATTAGCTTCTAGTTTTATGTTTGCTAATATTGGTGTAAATGTACACTTATCTGTTTACCATTATTTCTGCTTATTGTGCTGGCATTTTACATTTAGGTGTTTTAGTGGATACTGTTATATGAGGCGTCTTTCAATCAGAACTCTAAATAACCTTAATAAGACCAATCACTTCTCGACCTGTGGTCATGTATTTCTCTTATGTGTGTGTGGTGTGTGTCAGTGCTCATGCCTGCGTGATTAAGCTCCTGCATGCGGTTGTCTTAACTGTTTAATGTGTTTTTATGTGTGAATGTGTCTGTTGCAATGTGTGTGTTTGTATGCGTTTGTGTGAAGGAGGGTATATCTAGTGTCTGTGAGTGGGTCTCATTACGGGTGGTGTTTACAAGCAGCAGTTGGAGAGAGATGAAGAGGACTGTGGAATGACTTCCAATCACTTGCTAGTAATTACACTGATAGCTTGAATACGCTCAGAATTAGGAATAACTCTGTTTGTTTGCCTGTCTGACATTCTATATTTTGTTTTGCAGCTTGCTTTATCTGTTTTTCTTTTCTGGATTTTGCCTAATATCTTTTCGATATGCCTTCTCCTTTTGCCAAATTCCCCCAGCCTCCCATAACATGTGTTCCCTTGGTCTATACACTGCTTTGGCAATGGCCTCCATGATTGGTTCTTGTGCCAGGACTGTCTGGTGTGATGGGCAGCTCACGGGGGAGACTGGTCCCATTCTATAAGCGAGGGGTGGCCCAGACCTAACAGAATGAATGCAAACCCACTTGGGATTTCAGTCAAATGTCAAATGGCTCAATGCAGCTCTCCGATGTCTAAGGTTCCTCCGAACAGAGCAGTTTGTCTGTATTATGTAACACTATATTGCAGGAGCATACAGTAGTTCTATGTGGTAGTGTGGCGCCCCCCTTTGAAACAATGTCACGGTTCACTTTTTGTTGATGGATCATACGGTTGAAAAGCTTGTTTGTATATAGTACGTGTATATATATATATTGTCAAATTCGCCAAATATCTCCTCACGGTCGACTAGTTTACTGTTCTCTGTGCATGCTGACAAAAGTATCTGGCACTTCTACACAAAGTGATGAACACCGCTCACAACACAAATACCCTAGCCTTGGCAATGCATTTCCAATGTGTGGGAGCACCCTTAAGACATTGAACGGATATGTTTTTGATTTGAAGTTGCTAAGCATTCTTGAGAATGACCCTACCTTTACATTATGTCGGTGTGCGTTTCATTTTGTGTTGCTTTCAATAGTTTTGTGATTGTTTAAATCCTAACATAGACATCCATCAAAAGTTTATAATTATTGTATAATTACAATACATACTATATATTGTGTTTTCATTTTTTTTATTTGATTGTATGTTAATTAATTAGTTCTGTATTGTTTTAAAAGCAATAGGAAGCTACTTGGGAAGCACCCAAGTGAACAAGACTAATGGCACATTACTTACTAGTCTTAAGCATAATGATTTGAGTGATTAAAGTCACATGAACGAAAGTACATACACGCCAAGCCTCATATCGTCAAAGCTGTACGAATTGCACTCATCTCTACTCATCACCCTATATCACTTATTAGTTCAGATGTAAGTCCATTCCCCTTATCTATCCATTTACACACTTCAAAAATGACATGTTTAAAACACAATGTAACACAATAGTGTGTAGCTTTTAAGTCCCATACTGATCTGAAGTCAGTTATAATTTAGTATCAGCTGTTTCAGTCCTGAATTAATGTTATGCAGCTACACACTACAATTTGAATTTTAGGAATGCCCCAAGCAACACCAAAGATGAGAATCAGGCCTGATATATTCTTTAATATTGTGCAAAATCCCCAGGGTAATTCCTGCTAAAATCAGTGGAGATTTCCCATTTTCTTGTCGTATTAACGTTTTAAAAAAGGCCCCTGGGTTGAGATGTGAGAACTTGCTAAACATAGAGTTCCGTACACAGGCTCATTTTCTCCTTCAGTGCAAGAGTACAGGACCAGTGAGAAAGCCTTCGTACATAATTCACTGCCATCTGTCCACAGCACGTTGAGTAATAAAAGCTCTCCTGTTCTTTGTTCTGTTTGCTCTTGCCTTCCTCTCTCTCTCTCTCTCTCTCTAGCTGCCGTGTACACAAGCGCTCTCTTGCTCAATCTTTTAATCTGTCTGTTATGTAATCCTGTTGTCCTTTTTGTTGTCAGGTAGACAGTGCCTGCCAGTCTTGGTGTCACGTGCCCTCACTCACTCACTCACACACACACACACACACGCGCACACACAGACCTACATATACTCAGGATTCATTTGTCAGTATTTGTAGTGACACATTCTGTCAGTTAAGGTAATGTTCCCCATACATCGTCGCTGGTCCTCTGACATGCTTCTTGTTCAGTGTATATGTCATGCGCACCCACCCACATGAGGTGAATAGGAAATAAGTTATTTTACTCAGGTAAACTAATTCTAGTTACAATAGTTCACATACCTATTGCATTTTATCCAATACCTGCTGCAAGTACTGTATTCAAATGGTAAGTAAATATGTACTGTATGTAATAGTGATATGTAATTGGTGAAACCAAAACTGAACCCTCAACTGACAGAAATATTTGTGCCGATTCGACACAGACATGCAATCTACGTCCTTTTGTAGTTAATAGCTCTGTTCAACACTGTTTCAAGTTTATTGAACATAAAATGCAGAATGTGTACTGAAAACACCATTGTTTAATGGAAGGCTTTACATTGCCCTCCTGAGGATATAAGACTTCCACAGTACTTAAATATTATGAGTACTTTTCCACAAGACAAAATCACTCACTCACTCACTCACTCACTCACCCACCCACCCACCCACCATCTCACCATTTAACCCCCCTGTGAGAATACCCAAGTACGGGAAACAGAGGTAAGAGATGTTAGAATTCAAAGAAACAGAGTACTTTATTTGAGGTTGGGCCCAGCTGGAGAAATTCTGAGGCTAGGTGACCAGCGGGCCTGTAGCGTCAGCAAGGCCGGCTGGCCAGCCGAGCGCTCTGGCAGCCGGGCTGCGATGTAGAGGTGAAAGGCGGATTCACGTGAGTGGAATACAATACAACGAACTGGCAACTGCTGACGAGCGGCACGTGTGGTGATCAGGTGACCGGAGACGAGACAACGGAGCTGTCCGGAGCTTAACCTGAACCCTACGGACCATGACTGTGTGTGTGTCTACAGTAGCCCTAGAGCAATGTGAATTGCACAAGGTATATTCCATAATGTATGGTATCAGTAATCAGATTTGACGTAAAATACATTCAGGCCTAGATATTATTAATTATATCTGACATATATTCACCCCTGTATCACTTTCCACACACATGAAAGTGCACTTGACTGTGACATGGGAAAGATAGAGAAGATGGTGGTTTCAACAGGCCTGTGGTTTCAACCCCAATTGACACAGTGATACAATATCTCACCCCTATTATCTGAGAATTGTTGTTGCTCTGGTTATGAATGTCAGCAATATGAATGTACATTGTTTCTTACAGTATAGAAAGGAATGTCTGCAATTTCTATGAAACAGAAGGAATGCAACGTTTTTTTCTTCCAGGTTGAGCTGTGAGTAGGGGCGAAGGGGCGCGTAAATATTGTATTCATTTCCGTTCTGTAACAAAAGTGGGTTGTACTCCTTGTCTCCTCAGAGCTTGTACTCAGAACTCTAGAATAGAACATCCTGATGGATGAAGAGTTTGTTGCCTAAACCACAACGTTCTGCCAATGATCCATTCAATTAACACTGCCAGTGGATTATGTACTATATTAATCATTGCAAATAAATTATTAAAAAGCTTAAAACTGTGATGTGTTGCATTTACCCAGCAAAAGCTGCTAGCCATTGCATGGGTAGACCTCTCATGTTTTCTAAATGCCAGACAAGGTATACTGTAGCAGCTCAAAGAGCTGAGTATCTGTAGATGTGAGTCAAAGGCTATTGCCCATTCAGATGATGGTGTTTTGAGCTTTGTACTGTACTTAGATCAGCTAAGTGGATGATCTCCCCCAATTATTGCCTAATGCAGAACTCCACCGTCAACTGCCTCTCGAGTGGGGGAACTCCTTAGAACAACTTCCATGCCCTGGACTTTACCGAACTACTCACTCTTTATTCAATACACCAGATGCGAATATGCATATCATTTGACCAGACCAATCATTTGATTTTATTGGTAATATATTAAGATTTATTAAGATAAATTAGATCTGGTACATGGAAAAGGAGTGAATGATGGAGCACACAGATACATTTAAATAACCGCTTCATTATTTTGAAAAGAGTTTGTTAAAGTTGATACTGTAATGGTTGGCTACTGTATGAAAGTATTTTACCAAAGCTATAAACAGGCAAATTGCAAGGTAAGCTAAGAAAACAAAGAATGTGTTGTGCCCTGCTCGCTTTCTCTTTACTGTGCACAATGCCCACTGGTTTTGGTCATTTTTCTATAATTGCATCATAGCCTGAAGCATTTCATGTTGTTCATTTGTCTAACATGTATCAGTGGCTGGATAAATAGGAGATTGCCCCCATTAAAGCAATGTGTGATTGTCAATCTGCTTCATTCATGTCCATTGTGTAGGTGTGCATTCAGAGTATTGGTCCCTTCTGAGGTGTAACAGGCCTGATGAAAGCAGCAGAGCAAGCCTTGTATTCCAGGAAGGACAGGCTTCACAGAGTGAAAAACACATCATCAGTTATTCTTCTCTGGGTTTACTTCAGAGGTGTTTGTGGATTTTGTGATTTATAGAGCACATTTAATTTGAATTACATTTAATATTTGAATCTGCATTTCAGCTGCTAAATATAGAATATATCATCAGTGTAACGGCGGGAGCGGGCAAGGTAGGAACCAGGCACAGGTTTCGTAGTAAACAATAAGCTTTTAATAAAGAAGATATCCAGACACTAACCATACGGGAAACAATAACCGACAAAGAAACAAACAAAAGCCCCAGTCTAAATACTAAAGCAAGACCCACAGGTGCAAACAATAAGCAATCAGTGCAAACACCCGTGAGACAAGGAGCGCTGGGGAAGTGAATATCTGGTAACCGGGGCCTGCGTGCCCCGGTAACGGTGGGGGGGGGTGAGCCACCCATCGGCGGCGCGGCCCAGACCGTTACAATCAGTTTGATTACTGTAACTCCACAAATCACTGCTAAACTGCCTTCCATAATTCACTTGGTGAGAAGAAAATATAGTATTGAGTGCTCACCTCTGACAAATAACAGTGATGATGCATTAAAACACAATTTTTAACCAATGAGGGTCGCAGTAGACATTTTGAGTTAATTTAACTGCTCTGTGACTGTTTGCATTCACAGAACAAACGGTGCAAAACACATACTCATGTTTGTACAATATGTACTGTAAACCAGTTACAACCAAGGTAAGACAATGTCAAACATTAAAAGACTAAAGAAAACAAAATAATTATGAAGTATTATAAGGTATTTGTGGCTCAGTAAACAAACACCGTTTACTGAGCAATTGAAATCAAATGGCAATTACCTGATTCCTTTGGAAGAACTTTTTCCTGAAATACTTCGTCAATAACATGCTGCTTAAACTATTTAAAGCATGTTCTTAATTATGCTTAAGCTTTTTAAGTATGAGATTAGCTGAAAGTGAAGATAAAACTAGTAAGGTGGCTTTCATTTTAGGTGAATAACGTTTCTATATAGGTTAATTTGTCTACATTGCTTTTATTGTGCTCCCTTCTATTATTATTATTTTTTTTTTAGCTTTAAAAGAAATAAATTAACCTGCAGCTGACTCCAAACCAATTTAAAGATAGAGCGACCAGGGAACGTACATAAAAGGATTCATCCCTCCATTCTCCCAGCTTTGCATTTTATCGCTTGCTCTTTAAAAAAGTGCGTTTAATGCGCTGCGCCAAATGGAGAATTGCCACTGTAGATCACTGCCACAGCTCCCAGTCTCATAGTTAACAGTGGGTTGTTCTGTTTGGTCTGTGACACTGTGGTCTTGGCAGCTTAGTTTCATTTATTCATTCATCTTGCATCTGTGTTTGTGTGTGGGGTAGAGTAAGAGGTATTCCACACACGGTGTCAAGTGGGACAAAATATTTTCTTCATATTTCTTGTAATTTTTCTTCACCTTTCTGAACTTCGATTATCTGAATGACCTTTTAGGGGATGTCACAGAGGAAATGTATGCCAGCCAACGCATATCCTGGGAAGTAATTATTTTCTGTGTTTTTGGTTAGGTTTTGCTATGCCTGGAGGTTTCAACTTACTCTGTGAGGGGTTTTTTAAAATAGCTACGGCTATACTTGTTACATAATGAACTGAATCTAACGAGTACTTTCTATAGGATTTAATAGTTTATGCTGATTAGAGACTAGACCTAATTTACTATACTGAATATGGAATGTGACATAGTGTAAGAACATGTTTCTGTAATGTGTTATAATGCCCTTGTGAACTAGCTGTTTCCCTCCAGGTGGATGATGACATCACTTTCTTTTAATGGTTTTCCAGAGGCCACCATTCTCATACCCTAATGACATACTGGTCACATCCAGGAGCAATAGCTTTGACTGCAGATGTAGCATTTGAAGGCCAACTGGATTTTCACATCATGGTCTATGGGTTTAGTTGTGGCTTGTCTCTCTGGAATACCTCTCTAAAGACACACGGTAGAATAATTGGTGAGTCCAAAATAATCATAGCCAGAAATATATGTGAGTGTGTGGTTGCACTGAGATTATTGGCATTTATTTTACACTGTCGCATTCTTTTTAAAAATGACAAAAGCTATAGAGAAAATAAAATATCCCAATGGAACACCACAAATGTTATCCCAATATCATCCCACTAAAAATGCCCTGAAAGCATATAGCAAAACTGAAAATTGGAAAAATTATCCACAAATGGGAGCAAACAAAAAGACTACACGCACCAGAGAGGATCAGATCTGCGGTGCGCTCGCTCACACAAACAACGGAATGAGATGCTCTGCCAGAAGAGCCTGGAGGTATAGATGAACTGAAGACAGCTACAGACAATAATGCTCCCTAATGAGTGGGGCAACATCCAGCAGCCGGCTGTCAGACTGAAAGAAAATGTCCAGAGTAGTGAAGACATAGTTGCAGTTCATATTGTAGGTCAATTTCCTGCTACCAGTGTAGGGCTGAACGATTAATCCTTTTCAAACCGAAATTGCGATATGAACCAATGCGATTTATATGCACATCTGACCCAGTTAATTTTTTTTGTAGTCAATGGTTGTATTTGCATGCCATCTTCCTTGTTCGATAGTAATTCTAACTAATCAGCGTGGTGCTCCTCTAGGTCTACCAGTCATGCTCTGAAATTCAAGATGACTATGTCTATGGTGCGCAGCCTACACCGCACGCCCACCAACAACAACACGTGAAACACAAGGAAACACATTCATGGGAGATCTGATGAAAAATTGCCTCCACTAAGCTAGAAGCAATGTCGGAAAATTTTGGGTAATCACTAAGAAAAGCAAAGAGTGGTCAACGGACACTACACCTGTATGGAGTGCCTGATGTAGTGGTTGTTTCCGATAAGGTTATTAGAGCGCTTGTGCCGTCCAACTATTGTGAGTGAGAGAGACTTTGACAAGGTATAGCCAGTGTCCGGTTCATAAGACGCATTGTTAAACAAAAAGTAAGACACTATTGTATGTCTATGGCCTACTCTTACAGGCTGTGTATTTGTTAAATCTCTACAGGCAAGCTAAATTCAAAAATGTAACGTTAGATAACTTAAATATTGGCAAAAAAATGTTTCCGAAAATAATAATTTGGTGAGCTTGAGCATATCTAAATAAAGTCTAAAATTGCCAAGGTCCACGTGTTGTCCTAAAATGCAATAAAACGCATGTCCTAAAATGCAAGAAATCCATGCTTGAATCCTGTTTCTTTATGCTCACATCTTTCATTTGAGTATAGAGCAGTTAATAGTTTGATGCCATCTCATGTGGTAATGCTCCATAACATGTTTTAAATATGTTACATATTTATTGAACTTAAATCTTGACTTTAAAAAAAATTTGAAAATCAAATCGCAATTCTATTTTTTTCCAAAATTGGTCAGCCCGTGTATCAGCAATAGTATACTTAAATGTATTTGATGCTTCGTTAGTTTAGTTTAGAGAGCCTTTCTTGGTGTTGCTGCTACAAAGCTAGCTTTGTCAAAGTTGCCGTTTGGATAAGAGCACCAGTTTAGCGTCCTGTTTAATTTTGAATTATAACTTCACAAAGCATTGGATTGCTACAGAAGTTTCAAACTCTGTTTACCCCACCCACATTGAGTACAGTATATATAGTTTCATAGATACTCAGTCGTGCTGTATGATAGAATAATAAGTCTGGCCCTGCGAGACAAATGCTGTGACGATACTTCTGTGGGACTTCTGAGTATGTAATTGATTTGTGTAGCATGATAAGTTCCTGTGTATGGTTTAGGAGTGCTTGATTAGCTAAATGTTTTTTATCAATGTATGCTTACATGTGATTTATTTTTTCATTACAAAGACTGTATATTATTTTCAAGTCAATCAAAACAACCCAATGATTTGAACAACCCAAATCCATCAGCTCTTGTTCTGGCGATGATTTATCCTCTAGGAAAAAGGCACAATTATATGGGAACTGCAGTATGGTGTTGCCGGTCGCTATCCGGGCCAAGATTTTCTCTTTTGAGCAGGTCGTTACAGTCCTATTAGTCACTTTTAGAAATGAGAATGGAGATGTTTACATTATTTTGACAGATCTCTACAGATAAAATTTTCTAAAAACAAAAGAAAATGCAATCGTGTCATCAGACAATAGCCATTTTTTCAGAGATTTAATTTCGGCCAATGTTTCCTCTTTTTTTTCTCTCCACACTAACTGTTGCATTGAATGGTCAAACTCAGACTACAACTGACTGTAATGTTTGAAACACGACACAAACTAGGCATTGGGAAAATGTAACGTGTGCGAGGACGGGGGGACGTAACGGGCTACCACCACGCTCTGGCCGGTGATTAGACGTGGCAGCACGCTGGCGAGAGGAAGGCCTGATCACACTATGCAGATGGCATAGGTATATAGAGAGAGCCAAATGTGTATATAATATAAAAATGAGACAACATTTATTTTTAATGTGTTTCTATGTTCTTTGTATTGTTCCATATTAATAACGTTTATCAAGCTATTCAGGATTTAATGTATATCCCCTATTTTAGCCATAGTCCACCACTCCAAAGCATCACACAACTCCAAAGCTGATTGGGGGGGTCGGAGCACCCATACTCACATCTGTCTGTCCAGGAATCTGTGGAGAGTGTAGCTTAGGGCGTGATTACTTTAAATAGTTTTGTTTTAATTCATGCAACAGAGTGAAAGAGATGAGTGGGAAGCATTCTCTTTATCACTCACCTGTTGTGTAATATATTGTACATTCTAGGTGTTTTATCAGATACAGGACAGTAACAGGAGGAAAATTTAGATAGGTCAATGAGTTTAAATGGAGAGCAATTTCAATTGAATATTCCGTGGCAAGGAATATAATGAATGAAAACAAGGATTATAGATTGCTGTTGGTTAGCAGGTGTAACTGACTAGAAACTTAATATTTTGTTCACAGTGACCCTCAAGTTCTACTGAAGCCTATATAACTACTTACTTATGTTTTGAGATTATTTTGTTGAATACACAGCTCCCGGGTTGCACAAAATGTTTATTAGGTTTATCATGCCCCAACAGGTACAGTACAACACAACTTAGAATACATGATTAGGCATAGCCCTGCATTCTACTGAAGTCGAAACTATAGGTAACATCTGATTTGACCATTGGCTGGAATTTCAAATAGGAATTTTGCGTACAATTTCTCCAGCCCGGGTTTTCCAAGAGAAATCAACGTGAAGACACTGTACAGCTGTGCACATTCATTCACTATGGAAAAGGCATGTCGTGATTTATTTATGGAATAACTACAGTATATGTCTGGGCTCTGCTATATGTCTGGCTGTATTGCTAGTTATCATAGACCTCAGTGTTAAAGTGTAATCTAGACTGAACAAGTAAATAGTGGTTGGTATTGTGTCACTTCATATGTGATATACAGCATAAGCAGTATTTAGCATGAAATAAGCGCTATAGCCAGGCTTGGCGCAATCCAAGCATTGGTGTGATA
Source organism: Typhlichthys subterraneus (assembly GCA_027564835.1). Lineage (NCBI taxonomy): Eukaryota > Metazoa > Chordata > Actinopteri > Percopsiformes > Amblyopsidae > Typhlichthys > Typhlichthys subterraneus. The sequence goes on along the minus strand of JAODUH010015354.1, from coordinate 2,520 downwards.
TGGGGTTCTGATGGTGTCATCAGAACCCCTGGTATTTAGAGAGAGCCTTGGTGCTCTGCTTGTTATACGCTTATATAGCTGCTAGCATTTGATGAGTTTACTGTGCGTTAGGCACAAAAGGTGAGACAGGTTCCCTCCTGAGTAATATTACAGTACATTGCTATCATCTGAAAAGCCTCAGGAAAGGTAATTCTGAAATTGCATTTCAAAGGAAAGACTACCTACCCTGAAAACTAGGCATCTCGATCAGCTTATGGCTTCCCAGCTAGTATGGGCCGCATGGTTTTTGCCAGGGTAAAAAATCTAATGCACATTCACTATGGGCACCTTGGGACATTTAAAGACGGGTTGAAAGGGTTGAGCTGTAATATTTTGTTGCTTAATATAACAAACTCATACATAGCTTTTTACCACTTGACGTAAAGCGTTCAGGGTGTAATATAGCTTTTTAGTGTAATGGAGCTCATCACTTTACAACCTTTTAAAATAAATATAAAACCCAATTATCCAGTCAACAGAGAGAGCATAATGTAATAATGTGAAAGGCATATCGATTTATATTGTATTCTAACATTACTGTATATGCTCAATATCTGCATATATTTCTTCTAATTAACAAAGTCTTCCCTATGGCAGTGCAGAACGAATAAGCTACCCACACCAGATGTGCTGGATTTGCTTCAGACAGAGCCCCAACCTTAACTTAACAGTCGCAGTGTCATTTTCCAATCGCAGACTTATATTTGCTGTGCTAAATTGTAGAGATATTTCTCTCTGAATGGCCTGGATGCACGCACGCACGCACCGTCCTGTCACGCACGCATTGATAAAAGAAGTGTGGACTGAGGGGTTGGTTTGACTTGAGAGCTGTACTAATAGGGAACAAGTTGTCTTGGTGGGCAGCCAAAAACATTTAATTTCAAGCTCAGGTAGACGCTAGCCAGCTAACAACCTTGACATTTTTCCATATAGCATATCTGAAATTAATCAAAATATTCGCCAGGAGAGTCTGAATTGATTTCACACATATTCAGCTGTATTAAATAAAATATATTGTATTTATCATTGTTGTTGGAGGAAAACATCTAAGAAAAATGCAGTATTTCATTAAAAAAATACTTAATTTCTCATCAGTTTGTCTGCAGTGTGTGAATTTAGATGGCTGCTCTAAAGAGGTAGGTAGCATGCATCATTTTTTTCCAGTGGGGGAACAATGTTCAAAATTTAATACAATGTTCAAAAGATTTTATTTACGTTAAAGTCTCAATGTATGTGTACTGTACTTTACATATAGAAATGCTCTACCTAACACACATTTTTATAATACTCAGAAATCGAATTTCATTACCCAAAACGCTCCATAGGAATATATGTATATTTGAGTACTGAAAAATCATATTTTTGTATTCTAGTGTGGTATCCACACGGGAAACAATGGATGGCTGCTCTACTTTCACAGCAGGCATAGAAGAAAAGGATTAAGGGGAATTACACAGCAAACGTATACGGTCAGTGAATTGGCATTACATACACCGGAAACATAGTCCTAGGTGGTTGGCGGAGGGTGAACATTCTTGATACAGGCTTGATATTCACACACACTTTAAAAAAGGTGTTTGTAAAACACTGTTTTTATTCATGAGCTTCCTTGTCCGCTCAATCCCATAAATGTAACTGCTTACAAAAAAAATCAACACAAAAAACATATGAATGGAATATAGATAACATAATAAGGGAGCTATAGCTAAACAGAAGGCACTAGTTGACTAACACGGGTCTTGATAATTAGCGCTTAAAGTAGCCATCTAAATTTTTCCATTAATACAAATGTCATTTTTTTTACCATTTAGCCTATCTTGACAATAATCAGTAATGATTTGGGCATTTCCCAATTTTTGGTAATTGGTGTCCAGGTGCAACCATCACAAGAAATTTGCATCAAGCAGTTGACAGGAAGTGATGCCTTTAGTACATCCAATAGAAAGGCAGACAAAAGGATAAGAAAGCCTAAATACTTTGGATTGGTCCATTCGGTTTCAATGCGATGACTTGCTACATATCTTTCCGTAAAACGTGTTTTGTTGATATTTGATTGATGTCTGTTCATGTAAAGAAATTTACAAACAAGTGAGACAACGATTACATGCATGACCTAGTCAACCAATCGCGATAACATGTCCCAGTCAGGATCAAAAGGCTTAACTGACCATGTATGCTCTAATAATAATGAAAGGAACCACTCATACAGCCAGGCTTCAAATCGTCACTTGAGTAGGTGAAGTCAGTCACATCATCCATCTACTACTGTATGCTATGTATGTTTTAATCATATATCAATTTAATAGATGAATACAAAGATGCATTTAATATAACGAGTAGATACTTTTTGTATTAATATTAAAGTATTTAGTATTAAATTAGCTTGTAGCAGGTTGTTGGAATATGGGTGGTGTCTCCTCACCCAGTTCCAGCGTGTTTGTTTATGGAGTTTAAGTAGGAGGAAACAATGTGACCAAGTTT
>JAODUH010015344.1:10833-25619 GCA_027564835.1 Typhlichthys subterraneus | reverse complement strand
CATTGTCTGACTTAGTCACAATCCCGTCAGTATAGCCTATAGGCAGATTCCTCATTACGTTTTCTGAGAGTCCAATAGAGATATGATAATATTCAAAACACCCAAAACAGATGTTAGCTCTGTTCACATCGTCCAGGGTGATATGCCAGAACATAATAGCTGTCAGGAAACTGACATGTTCAGGCCCAGTATGTTGTTTGTTGTTTGTAAACATCTAAATAGGCAATTATTCCATGCATAGTACCAGGACAGGGTAAAGAAATAGTCAACAAGGCACATTCAGATGACAGAAAATGCCCAAATGTTTATTCATGTTCATAGATGGCAACAGTTTCAGGTTAATCAGAACACGGTTTTATTAAGCAATGAAAGAGCTCTTAAAACCTCATATAGCCTACCACCAGAAGATGGAATCGATATGAGAGCACCCATTCTCTGTCTCCACACGCAGGTGATCGGTGACCTCCTTGGAGGGGTTTGATGCCAGCGGTCAGACTATAGAGTAACATCTGAGTGGGCCCTTTCATCTGCGAGAGCCATTAGCCAGACAGTCTTATTAGGAGGCTTGCAGAGTGAACCCATGACTAGCATTCATCAGCTGCTGATTAGCAACCTGCTAATGATGTGGCGGTACCATTAGTGACCCTTGACACCTGTCATCTGACACTATGACGTCCCTATATTAAGTCTTATATTTGGTCAGATATTGAACACGGTGGTTTATAGGCCTGTCATAACAGCTGTCATCATAAATAAAGTAAAGTCAAACTAAAGTAAACTAGCCAGCTCATAATGGAATATATTAGAACAGAATAGAATACTAACAAATACCGTATACTGCATGTATTGGATAGTATAGTAAACATTATATTACCTTTCTGTATATATATACTGTATATATATATATATATATATATATATATATATACAGTATATATCTATTAGAATATTGTATGAATAATATAATACAACAAGTATACAACGTTCAACAGAAGGTGAATCTTTGATACGAAACAGACCCCCATTATTTTGCATTTCAGTGCCATAAGAACTATATGGCATATGGTATAATGAAGAGTTTGTGACATAGTCCAGATGGGCTGGTTTGCTATTGCTGGGCCAATACCATGGTTTCTTAGATATAACTATAATGCGTTGTGGACTGATAGAGGGGTGACTTATCGGAATTTGAGTTAAGAAATACCCAGTGAAACCAACCACATTTGTGGACCCAGAAGCACTGCTTATTCATAAGCAGTGTTTGAAATGTTGTTTATGTCAAAGTCTCTCTGGTGCCGTTTTCTCATCTTGAAGTAATTGGTACGTTAACAGCCTTTCTTTAATAACTTGTCACTAACAACATTTCAATATTGAGTGTTAAAAACATAGTCAATTCGTAAGCAAAACGTCCTCTCCTCTCCTGTTCTCTAATTGTTAACCATAGAGTGCTAGGAACATTCTCACTGAGTCTATGCTAGCCAGTGCACTCCTGGGGGCTCCATCTCTCAAACAGGAGCTGAGATGCTAAGTCGCCTGCCTGGCTGCTGGTTTTGGGTGGTACATTGCCACAGTTCTATTTTGGAAATATCTGATGTTAACATATGGAAACTACTTGGGGTCAGAAAATGTAGGGAGACAGCGAGTTCGTGTTCTGGGTAAGGATGGGTAGTGTACACTGGGTACAAAGTATTTAAAATTGTACCCTGTGGGCAGTAGTTCTCAGCTGGTCTACCTCAGGACCCACATTTATCCTTGGTCGTCATTAAGTGATGCATTAGGCTGTGTTCAATTTTCTTAATCTTCTTAATCTTGTAGTTAATTTGCTCAAAGGTTCAGCATGCTAACCTCAATGTCATGATACACATAAACAGCAGTGTGTGAATAAGGTCCATGTGTTAAACACAGAATTGTATTGCTTTGTGGTTTCCCTCTAAACAAACAGTGGTTGTATGGACACCTTGTAGAAGTTTGCTTTTTGTCAAATGGCTTCATGTGTGGCCAGGAATTCACTAGATGGTACACTGAAGATGGTTTCTATGACGACAGATTATGTCTTGACATTTTCCAATAAGCATACTGCCAAGCACCTCAATGTATTTTCTTTCTTTTTTTTTAGTAAAGCTATAAAAATATATGGTGATTAATATTTACGGTCATACAAAATTGAAATAGTATTTCTTGTATTGACATTTTTGTTATTTTTTCTTTTGTTTTGTTATTGACAGCACTAATCAACACACAAGATATATGAGTTGTGTTATTTGATATTTGATATTTTGTAAGTTATCAAAACACACAGTTTTTATGTGACGGAGATCGTCCATCCACCTCGGGGAATCGAACCCCGATCTCCCACGCAGAGAGCAGACGCTCCTACAAGGCAGGCCAAAAACCCACGGGCCCTGTCCTGTGTCGCCAGAGCGTCCTATGAGGTGTTGGAGAGTGAGGATTAACACCGCATAGTTACCTGCTGGCCACCGTTACATTTAGCAGGAGAGTGGTGGCTGGGGTTTAGGGTTTGGTCTGGTGGGTGACAACATACTGTAGATATAAAAAGCTAGATGCCATGTTGTGAGAGGATGACAGCACCAAACGTGTGTATGTACATGCAAACATGCACCAGCGCGCTCATTCTGACCACTGGAGGGCATACTCACTGTGACATACCAGCACCAGTGTTACATATTTGACAATATGATCTAATTGGGTGAGTAGTGCTACATGGAAGTTAACTAAATAAATTCATCTTTGGTCAGGTGGTTGGTCAATCTTGAAGATTGACCACCTGAAGAATTGGAGCAATCATCAGAGATAAGTATTGAAAACCTGGCTGAAGACTGTTGGCATTGACCGTCTTTTAATAAGTGTGTTGAATGAGCTATAATAAAATAATAAACAATCATTTGGAAATGAGCGTGTGCTTACGCGCGTGCGTGTGCGTGTGTGATAATGAGAAGGGATCATTAAATAGGTCTCTCTCATTTTGGTTTCAATGGCAGAGGAGTTCCATTCGTCTTATAGCGGTGACATAATACTGTATGCGTTCTCTTTTGATCATTTGTTATTGCTACATTGCACATTAAATGTATTTGGCTCTTTGTGTTGTGATGTCTCATTCTGTAAATATTCCTTCAAAATGATACAATGTAGTGCTTAGTTTTTGTATTAAAACCTGCAATGCATTCTGTGTTCATTATAAAAGAGTGTTCCTGTATTTATGCAGATGACTCAAACGTGTGCATCTCCTCCGCCTTTAGCCCATCCCATCCCATGCCATTATGCCATGCTAACATCTATTATTCGCATGAGATGATAATGATTATATGATTTAGCCAGGCATGAGATGCAGTACAAAAGAGCTCATAATCATAAAACTCATCTCATGTTTGCATAACGTAGCTTTCAAACCCAGCAGATTGTTCTTATTCCCCAATTAATACAGGTAAAATAATCAAGAAATAATTTCTAAAATATGCAGAGAGAGCAATGTTGCTTTTACAAAATTATTGCGATAGAATTCTACTTAACTCTGACAATTGTTTGTTTGGTTTATTCAAATATAATAAAAACACATTCAAATTGCATGACATAAAAGCAAGATTTGTAAACAGTGAAAGTTTTAAAGGTATACTTCCTAAATTTTGTTTTTTGCAGTCTCAGAACTACAGATTCTTAGCCTGGTATAACCAGACCCAAAATGCACTTGGTGAAAAGAGTCTGGATGTGTTCCGTCTGCGATTGTTCACTGTCTGCAATCTAATGGGCATATCGACCTCGGGTTCATTTAGAACCTTTTGGAGCAGCCAACCAATCAAAGTAACTGTTTGTATCACTTTGCTTTCCAAACAATCGCTTGACTTACACATCATCACATGCACCCCACTGGTCACTGATTGGTCCGCCATCCAGAGTGGCTGTGCGAACGCAAAAGCGAACATACAGTAATACCAGCGGAAATGAAAACCAGAGCAATAGTCCTGCTGTGTTGTTTATGTCTTCACACAGTGTTGGTTACCTGCTCTTATTCAGCTCTTACGTGCATTGACAGTGGAACTGCTACTTTAATGATGCGTTTCCTTGCTTTGTGCTTCACTCCCTAAACATCAGTGGGATGCACATCCCTGCCCCAAACCCTGCCCTCTAATCCAGGCTCTTGTAATCTCGCCAGTCGTGGCTTGGCTGACAGACGGACAGACGGACAGACCGACAGGTCCCCCAGTTCTCTAGTGACCCATTTGACCCATGTAGGCAGCAGGCCCTGTTATTCGCTATTCCTCAGACCAACTCCTGTGACCATCAAAGTAGCGGCCCTGACATTTAATCAGCGGCAGAGCCATCAGCATCTAGCATTAACCCCATCATCCTTATAGAGGAATGGTACGAGTTGAAGATTAACACTGATCTATTCTTTGCTCTGCTCTGTATTGCACTATATATATATATATATATATATATTCAAGTTAAGTTAAGTTGAATTAATAATAGTTTTCATTCCACTGTTATATGTTGCACATTTGGATGAAAAGACCACTCCAGACGTGCATAAATTTAACTGAATTATCTTTACTACAAATACAGAAACAAAAGCACATTAGTACAGAGCAGCTGTTCACTACAGGCGATGTCTTTTGAGTGATGTATGCTGTATATATTCACGCTCCCTTACGTACTTTCATGAAAACAATAAAATGCTCTAACTATTACAAAAGAATGCTCTATTTTCCTTAAATGCCCTCGCGCTGACCATATTAAGCACACGCATACACACACACGACTAGCTGGTTACAGGTAGTTTCTTTGCAGGGTTGATTTCTGTGACGGACATCGTTACATTTTTCAAGCTCCGTTATAACCCTCATTTAGCATTATTGATAACCCGTTACACTTACACATAAATTATAAATCTGTTTCGCTACGGTTAGTTATCCTTATACTACTTTTACTCACCTGCAAATACAGAAACAAAAGCACATTAGTACAGCGCAGCTGTTCACTACAGGCGATGTCTTTTGAGTGATGTATGCGCCCCTTGGAGCCTTAACCCAAAAGACCCCAGGCTGCCCCAAAATGCCTGCTTGAGTTTTACCCTCGTAAACAACACTTCACATCGTAACAATATGACAGTTGTCAGTGTACATGTAAAAATATGTCAGCTTATGAATAAAACCATATTCAACACAAATTCTAAAAAAAATACAGAACACATAAGATGTGCGGGTTGTGGGTGCCCACACCTAAGAATGGGGGGGTGTCCACTATAATATTCATGTATCCCACACATATTACCTGAACCTGATGGAGCATAGGACTGTTTAACACAGTGCGTGTTCAGTTGTGCACTAGTATTCTTGTGTGAAGAGCTTGATGTTTACGTAGTGTTTAGCAGAGCTGTTAGGTTTGCAACTTGACCGGCCTCCTGTTCCTAGTTATATTGTTATATTGTGGTTTGGCAATTAATGACTCAGCGTCCATCCACCTTGGGTTGTGATTGATACATAACGAGTAAACCCTGCAGCAGCTATCTTCACAGTCCTAAATGAGAACATGTCTATTTCAATAAATTTAACTATCACACAGTACTTTGTTTTTGTTGTGGAAAATATTCAAATAAATGAATTGATACTTTAATGAGTAAACTCATGCAATATGCCACTAGTATGCCACCACAGTATATTACACTATACATTATATAACACTATATTATCATAAATGATCATAAATAAGATGTCATGTCTTTCCCCTTTCTTAAAGCGATGATGTCATTGTTTTCCATATGAAAATACCACATCCATCTGTTCACATTAGGAAATCAGGCCGCCCGCTGACAAATCTGATTCATTTTAATTGTTTGTGTTTTGTATCATTAGAACTCACAGTGGCTATCTATCTGGGTGTGTCACTGAAAGGGATCTGGAGCGGATTTATAATTGTGACCCTCATGGTTATTTACTGTGTAATGACTAGCGTGCTCTCTCACTACAACATCTCATGGATCCAGGGAGCATATCATTTGATGGAAACATCCTATGATAATGGTCTGTGGGTTCTTGTACTCATAAATATGTTTGGTGAATGGATGACAACAATATGTGTTTTGTGTAAGCCAGGAATTTTGTGGGCTAGAGGATGCCTTGCAGTGGAGCGTCATCGCTAAAAGGAGTCTTAGAGTTAAAAAATTATCATAATAATATGATTTCTTAGCATTTTGATGGATGTGATATGATGGTACTGAATACTGTATACATGCTATATTTGCAATCATCATTAAAGATGTTTAGGCTTAAATATAATTCTGAATAAATTCAAATGTGTGGAAAGCGCATGTTTCTGAGCTGGAGTGAAGGTGCCAGATCAGTAGGTAAATAACTTCCCTTAACAATGCTAAAATGGGAAGATCGCTGCTATACACAAACTATATATCGTTTATAAATATTGAATACGGTTTTATTATATACAGTATGTTAGTTAATGATAAAACATTTTTTCTAATCGTACATGTTTATTAATGTTTTAGAGCTTCAAATAACATGTAAATAATATTTATAAATACATGTCCTAATGTATCTGCCTAAAAACAGATGCCTAATAAACATGCTTGTTTGGTTTTCATTGTGCCATTATAGTATATTCCCTGCTGACATGATTAAAACTACACATACATTCTTTCTTAGTCTATCCATTCCATTCCCCTATTAAAAAAATAATGATATGGAATCTTCAACTATCACAATGTAACGCTTTTGTGGAAGTAATTCTTTAATGTATGATTCATATTCAGCTCTCATACTCACCAGCCCTGCTTTTGGGACAAAAATATAAAAACTGATAACAGTCAAAACACATGCACGTGCACACACGCACACACACACACTCTCTCACACACACACACACATGTGTGACACTTTTAGTTCAATAAAATAAATGTTTGTGCCTTGCAATAAAGTGGTATGGTATTAATATTGTTATCTAGATACATTGGACAAACATAAAAAGATGGTTAGAGAGATTGTGTTGTGCTTCAGCCAGCACACATACTCACTTGCAGGTTCATTGGTTCTCCATTTAGCCCCGAGACAGGACACTAGAAAACAGATATCAGTTTCTATTGATCACTGTTGTGTATATGGCAGCAAGCCTGCATACCTTGGATTCCATTACCGTTGTATTGCTTTACCGTTATCTTTACCATGACCATCTGAGACCATTCCCACTGAGAAGCGTTGAGCTGTGTGCATTGGAGGGATTTCAATATCGATACAGGCAGTGAGGAGGTCTGGGAACAGTTGATTTCTTCTCATTGGCGATGCATTCCTTTAGCAACTCGTATCTCCAGCACGACCAACACAGTAATGAATTCTGAATGTACTATTATTTTTGGTCATGCATTGTTTTGGCAGGCTTTTCATTTGATGATCTGTGCAGCCAAATCCCTATCTGGAATCAATCACTTGAGCTTTAAGGCTTAGGAAAAAGTCCAGATGCTAAATAGTAGTACACAACACCTAATAAGTCACATTCTTGTGTAATTCATTTGATTTTTTTATTTCTTTGTTTCTTTCTGGTAGGTACAGAGTAATTAGCTATTAATTGTCTGGAACATTCAATATCAACTATGTTATAAACATATATATTAATATAGGTGTAGCCTACAGAATTTAAAGCAATGTTTGCTTTTGATGTTTATATTTATTTTTGTTTCTGCCTTGGATCAGTCATTATCAATATTAGTCAATATTATGATTATCATATGTCATTATTCTAATTAAGTGCTATCTTACTGACACACTGCCAGCCATTGATGTCAAATATGTGGTGCTATAATATATAAAATGTCTGCACTCCATCCTGGATACACGTTGCTGTCTTTAAGCCTGACTGGCTCTGAGTGTTTCCAGCCCCGAGGTGAGATCTCAGAGCAGAGCTGAGAAGCATACGAGGACAGAAGCATCTGGAACATCTAAGACTGGGGTTCTCAAACTGTGGCACTAGACCCCACGAGAGGCCGCAAGATGTCGTTATTGTTGTTTGATTGTATTTCGTTTGTAATACAATGCATGCAAAACAAAAATGCACAGGTTATATGCTCAAAGGTGGTTTAGTGCCATGCCTAATGTAAACTTGTATGCTTTTATTATTTCATGCTATTAGCTAGGCTAATAATTTTGGTAGGCTAATATTGATTATCCTGGCATGTAAACATATACTGTTTACAACAACATACATGGCACTAAAGTGGAATAATGTTAATAGCTTATGAACTTTTTATTTAATTGTTTGTGCGGCTATAACAGAACATTTACAGAACCAACCAGTTAAATACTTAGACAGTGGGGTATCCAAAATAAGGCTCAGCTACAGCCTGCATATCACTGTCTGTGAAAAGTGAGCACAGTAATGTTGGCCACACTAGTATGACATGTATACATTTAGCTGCACAGTTCGATAGATGGTCAGTGCGGTATTACCAATTGCTAAGTATACTCAACTCTGCCCCTCCCTTTCACAGGAAGTCAAAGTGACGGCCCAGTCACACGGCAATTTTAGTACCACTGTAGGACTAAAATTGCCAGTATATTTATTTTTGACTGTACAAACTGCACGATCGTGGCTTTCGGTCCGAAGTCTGCCACTAGCCCGAAATCCTACCACCACAAATCTTTCTTAAGCACGTGACAACGCCCTCGCATATGACCTAAACCTCAAGCAGAGCGAAAACACCACAATACATTACCATGGCTCTTCAGGGATATGCAGCGTCAGTCCCCTCCTCAGGCCCTCCGCTCATCCCACACACATCCAAGGCTGAAGGACAGAGGGTTTGTTGGGATAGATGAACAGGTGTGAGAGTAACACCGAGGCCTATTCAGACGTAAGAGGCCAGTGTTCTCCAAATGAAAAGGTTTGCAGATGTGAGTATAGACTAACAGTGAATAAATGTCTCTTCAAGTTTTGTAAAGCGTATTGCTAAATTCTACAGGGTGTAGGCTAAGAAATGGCAGAGGCCTTAAAGGTGGAGTCAGCCATTGTAATTGTGCATATCTATTTCACGGGCCGCTACCTGCCAGTTCTGTGTACTTCATCAGGTGTTTCTTCACAATTCTGGCTTTGTATATACAAACACAAAGAATGTGGTGCAGACCGCACCACACAACAATATCCTATATCCTTGCCTATGTGTATCCAATGTGGGGAGCAGAGCTGTGGAAAGGTGTTGCTGATATTCTTCAAATATCAGCAGTTTTTTTCCAGAATCCCCAACACTGTCCATTAATTTATGGATAATTTGATGTGGTACTTAATTAATACCCTAATACCCAGGAGGCAAAGGGGGTTTTACAAACATGTTATAAAAGGTTGGGACCCAGAAATTATATCTAAAGTAGGACCAGTGTTGGACAAGTTAATCAGGAATTATAATAAGTTACTATTTACTTATTACTCCTTCAAAAAGTAATAATATTACTTTACTTTTTATTGGGTATTAAAAGTAATTATTTATGTTAATTTTTTTAATTACTAAATTACTTTCACAATCACAACCCTGCCTGCCTCTTCTGAAAAATTACAACCTCTGTATCCAGCTCATTTTAGAATTGAATCCTCTTTATTGGAACAATACTTAACTTGGAACAATAATGAAAACATTGCAGCCTCTCAAACCAGATGATTGGACAGGTCGGTTCAATTAGCCTACCCTAAGTTTGCTAGGACCAGCCAAATAATAAAGGCACGTCTTCATAATATGGAAGTCTAGGGGGGGAATCACGTTCTTGTAACGCAGTAAGTAGCATTACTTGGATTAGTAATTGTAATATTATTACCGTTTTGGAAATAGTAATTTTTTTTCAGTTACTGAAAAAAGTAATAATACAGTAAGTAGTTACTGCCCAACACTGTCTAGGACCTTCAAAGATTATAACTTGGGTGTACAACCTGGACACCTATCTACTGGAAACCTATATGGCTAAACAATGCAATGTTTTGATCTTTGAAGGCCCTTCAGACATTTCATGTCTGATTTCTTGTAAATATTGGGTTTTGTCCTCTGGTTACAGTTTATTTTCCATTGTCTATTTAATTGTGTGGTATCTTAATAATAATCATAATTATTATTTTGAGAAACCATCTTACTAATTTTACTGTCTATTGTATTGTTGGTGTGCAGGTCACAGTGAGGTTGGAATGAACAGCCCTCTGTATAATGCACAAACAATCAGCCTGGTTCTATTTTCAGCCATGGCTGTAGACCAAAAGAAAACCAAAACACTGTGAACATCCTTTTTTAATGTCTGCTAGATAGACATTGTGACAATGTGTTGTGTGTTATTTTTATTTTTATTGTTTAATTAAACAGATTTGTGATAGCTAAACTTTTATTTAATGGCCCACGTTCATTATTGTAATTCACTTGCATATTCAAAGGTCAATATGTGTGTTAGAAGTTCCAGTTAGGTAACTGTACTATTCAGTTGATGTTTCAATAAACAAGTTGTTTGCATGTTTCACAATCAAAGTTATTTATGTTTGATAAGAAACCACTAGTCACACCCTGATCTGGTTTATTGGGAAGCTGAAGCGAGGAAATATCTACATCCTATCAGCATTCCTGCCTCTAAGGAAATCAAGACAAAGGGGAAATAGCCAACATTCCCAAATAAACCAAGTCTGTCTTTTTTCCGTCCTGCGTATACATGGCGAGAGCTACATCCTATTAAATGCCTTATGTGGGCTTTGTACTTGAGAATCAGTACGCTACACCGCTGTGCCTGTACTTCCGATTTCATTCAGGAGGAAACATAATGAGCAGAAACGCTGTGTATTCTCCAATGATGTTACGCAATGTCATTATTTCAAAGCCACGCTATAATGTTAAACTGGCGTATTCTTTCACAAACAAAAGGAGAAGGTGTTTATGCCAAGATGGTCAACATCTCACAGATCTGTTTCTATTCTCATATCCTAAGTAATCATTTAAGTGGTTAAAAAATGTATACCTGCCAAAAAAAACACCATGGTGGCATGAAGGGTGGGAAGCTTGTAAACTTCTAAGTCAGGAGTGTATAGGAAAGTATGCAGTTATAGAAAAGAAGAGGTTTTATAACAGACGGGGTGGATTGAACCGGAGACAAAGTGACCCTGAGTAACAGATCTGAAACAGGAGCCAGGAATTCTATTCCAATACACAGTAATCTGAAATTTAAGGAATTCAGTAGAATTATTCTTGAGTTAATTCACGTAATTTGTGTTAATACTAAAATTATAATAATGATTTTACTTGGAACACTTAAAGTATGTTCCACCCGGAACTCGACCCCTGCTCTCTTGCTCAGAGAACGCATTCCCTACAAGGCATGATATAAGCACCACAAGCTATAATGTACCTGTATATTGCCAGAGCGTCCTTGAAGTGTCGGAGAGTGAGATTACATAACTCAACTGTAATTGTAACTGCAACTGATAGTAACCGGCTTGCTTGCAACACGGCCAACATGCCTGATCACTGGCCAACAACACATGCCATTAGATATTAACTCCCCATTAAAAAAATAAGCTGTAAACTGCTCTCAATCTGAAATATTCCCCTCCCTAGAATGGCCAGTGTACAATGCTACGTTAGGGGAGTTGTCAAGCATTTAGGGAAAATGCAGAAATTGTGCACTTATTAGCCCACATCCTCGAAGTTTAGAGGGGTTGTGTCATATCTTTTTGCTTTTCCGAAGCAAGCAAGAGGAGAGATTCCAGCAACACCCAAGAACAGTACATGTATTAAATATGTACTGTATGTGTATGAGCTTTTGAACCTGGCTATTAAGCGGAAACTTACTTTTACCTCATTATTCTCTCTTTTTTAGTTTGGGCTTTCCTGTTTTAATTTGTTTAGAAGATCAAGATCGGTGTGAGAGAAATCCTGGCGCACTAAACAAATGTGTAAAACAAGTGCAAATAGTCTACTTTACAGGGCAGGAGTAGCAACAGTAACTAAAGGGGGTGGGGCATTGAATAGCGGACTACTTGCCAATGCTGGTAGCCTGTGATGGTCATCACAGTAGCAAATAAACAATGAGATCAAACAACTAGATATTCAATTATATGTCGGGTTATACCACATTGGAAAGCATTACATTTTGTATTTATATATTTGTTTTAATCACCCCCCACCTTCTGCACCCCTGGGTGTAACATATACTAATTGCACACTGTTCGCAGACTGCCAGCGGATTTGAACTAAAACCGCTTCGCGTCGGCTCTGCTTCAGCTCTGCGTGCAGTGTGCAACAACCTTACTTAACTTTGTTGAGTGCATAATTCTTTAAAAAAAATATTATAGTGAAGCTATAAATTCTATTTGCAGTCATTTTACAGGGGTAATGTTAGTTTGTAATTTCCTGAAATAATTTCTGATATAATGATATATAATTTTGTAATGGTGTTTGCTATTTTTAAATGTCGCTTTGCAGCTCTGGTTTTATCCACACTGTTCAGTACCTATCGGTTGTTGTACAGTAGCTTACAGTAAATACATTTAATTTCGCTACATTTAAATGTAGCATTGTGTCCAATAATTCTTAGAGGCCCACACATCAGGAATTGAACCAGGAAATTTAAGTTAAAAGTAACCTCCCAGTCCAGCACATGCTAAGACATATTTTGAATAGTAATTCATCAGGTGATAATCATGTATATTCTCTCGGTTGTTTTTCATAAAATCTGATTATTTCAAAAGAGTATTCTTCCCAGCAGCTGCATACCACTGAAGCTCTTTAGGCCTTGCTATGCTTATATAATTCAGCCAATGAGCAGCTAGGTTTTCATGCTTATATTGTCTAGAGATGCTCTTCAGCGTTAGACAGCCCTCATGGGAAACAATCTCCTCCGCTCCACTCGCTTCCATTATAAACCTGAACCAACCGACCTGACATAATGAGTTGTCTGGGGATTGTTCGGGGGTTGTTTGGGTTGCGAATGGCTGCTGTGGTGTAAATCAGCAGGGATCTGGCGGCCACAGCTAGAAGCCACATTAAAGGAGAGGGAAGGCTTCACTGTCGTCCACCATTTTCACTGCACAGAGGCTTCCCATTGTTAATTTCCTCCAGAACCTGGCAAACCACAGATGCGATTCTGCTATTTACTCAAACGAAGCTTGTGTCCTTCCCTTTTCACTTCAAGTGAAGAAGCGTTGGTGTTTTCAAAGTGATTTTGAAAGTCAAACATTGGTAAAGATTGTCATTGTAGTGTTACAGATACCTATTACAGGAGAAAATGTATTTGTTAAAGTATACAATGCCAAATCCCACTGTACAGTATTAGTCATGGTCTTCACAAGCTTCACATGCTTGGCATACAGCTGTGAAGAAACATTGCTAATGGCAATGGGAGAATGTGTTTGAAAAAGGTAAATCCCTGCGATCCCAAATTGATTTAGCTGCCATGGTCTTACGAGGCCAGGCCTTACAGGGAGCCAGGCTGTCTGAACCGGCCTAGGTTTTTAGTAGAGTTTAAGGAAATCTGCAGGAAACTCCTGGCACGTGTTATGAGAGTTCACCTTACCGGTCAACAAGGAGGGGAAAATTGTTGGAAACATGTTAAATAGAAACAGGCAGTGAGGCCATGGCGCTACTACTCAATTGAGATATTTATACAACACTCCCAAGGCTATAATCGCGGTCTGCTAACTACGTCTTTGGGACTGAGGAATGGAAGTGTTTATATGAGTACCATGGAGAAGTGACACAAATAGCTGACAGCAGCAACATGAAACAGCCCTCTACTGGCCGGAGAGCTTCCCGAATTAGACCTGGCTACTTTTAGTAAGAAGCTTCTGTGTTCATTTTTGTTCCACCATCATCCCTCACCCTAACTGCCCCCCATCGCTAATCAAAGGCAGGAAAACCACTTGATACTACACTAACAACATAAAAATGACATCAAAAACCTTTAAGATGTTTAGCTGATGGTTGGAGTTGTTGCTAGTGTAGTTATTTCCAACTGAATATTTAGACTTTCAACAAAAACAAACAAATGTGATGTCTTTGCACATTTAGACAGAAAACAATGCTTATATGTATTGTAATTGGTCAGTAGCATTAACATATTTCATGGTTTGGTATTTAGATTATAAGGAAAAAAAATATATCTTGAGATAGAATTAATTTTACTTTGAATGTCTGTCCCCATGTTAGTGGGATATGTTTGTTGTATTTAATCAGGGCTTGTGAAAATAAATTAATTAGTAGCAGATGACACAATGTTAAAAAAACATATATATTCAAAAGTGTGGTTTTTGGGGGGATTGTCACTTTGCAACTGGTTAAAAACTAGATTGACACCTCAGATAACCAGCATCTGCATAAATCATCTCGGTCAGCCAAGTTGGGGCACTCGAATCAACATATTCACACACCCTCTGGAATGCCTTTACTAAGTAGTTTAGCATTATTTGAAAGGCACCCCCAATCTTTCCCTCCCAATACTCCTTGCATTTCAGCAGGACCGTTTCCCACAAAATTTGATGACAAACATTTCTAAAATCATTGAATTAATTCACAGTTGCTGATTGACAGTTCAAAGGTTGTGTTCACGATTGAGATTCAATCTAGACAATAGGTAACAGTCAGCATCAACATTCTAATAGTTTTTTATGCTCATATAGCGGCAATGCTGTCTGTGGCATCCCTTTTGAGCTGTCAATGGGTGTTCATATTGTACGAGGGCCTGCTTCATTAATCACATTCATCAGCTGTGTCGCTTGGTTTTCTGCTCGGAGGAATGCTCCGGAGACCCCAAACC
>JAODUH010015344.1:0-10733 GCA_027564835.1 Typhlichthys subterraneus | reverse complement strand
GCCTGCTTCATTAATCACATTCATCAGCTGTGTCGCTTGGTTTTCTGCTCGGAGGAATGCTCCGGAGACCCCAAACCACACCCTGAGAAACATTGAGGCCATCAAACAAAATCTTTGTGCTTCCCTAAGCTCTGGTTGCCAAGGACGCACATCAGGAATTTATTTGGTTGACAAAGGACGGTTAGCTACTCTGATTTCTCTATATGTTGACATTTGTGAGGTTTTCATGCGTTAGAAGCTAGAAGCTCTGTTGGTTAAGTCCACATGTTGCATCTCAATTGTACCTGCTTGTTGACAATCCAACCTAACTTTTGTGTTAACATAACTAATGTAAAATATTTGCCTCCAACGAACTAGTGTGAGTACCCTGATACAAACATACTTTCATGTTAAAACATTTTTTAAATGGCCTCTTGTTTTACATTGTGTTTACAGGATCTAATCTGATTTGCTGTCTTGCAACAGTAGTGTGTTGATTCCATACGTAATCCTCTCAAGGCCTTTAATGGGGACCTTAAACCTTTTTACTGAGTGTCCTTTTTAGTGAATGTGTAATCACCTCATTAAGCTGGGTCTGGGTAATGAAGCGTTCTAAACCACTTTCATTAAATCGTGCAATGCCTGTGGAATTTGCAATCAGGTATTTGAGAGACTGCTTAGAATATAAGGATATTAGTGTAACAAAGAAAAAGCATAAAATTGACTCAAAGTATGCATGTGATGTGGTCAGGGACCTACAATAAAGTCATTGCAACTGACTTTCTATGCTATGTTTGAATTTAAATGATCTTGTACCTAACACTGCATTGCACCCACTAACGTATACCTGTCACATGATTAATTCACATTGAACGTAAAGGTAATATTTAGGATAGAGGTAGCCTGGGTTCAAGTAGAGACATACACATAACACATACAAATGTTATACTGTAGGCTGTACTTTCTTGGCTTTAATGGGACACGATTTTGCCTCATCATTCCAGAGCTCCAGCATCCTCTTTTTGTCAATTCACGGAGGTGAAGAGGGTATCATGAAAGAACTTGCAACTTTGAGGCAAAAGCATTTGCTCTGGGGACCCCCAGCATGTAAACACTGGATGAGGCAAGGCTCCATAACAAAGATGAAGTGTACCAAAAAGTGTTTGTCCCAACTTTATATTAAAATACTTGACTAACCTTTTGTTTGGGAGTTTTGATGCATTCTCTTCCCATCGTGCAACCAAGAAGCAAACGATTCTGGGCAGGTGACAATACGCTAAACATGTAGCACAACATATTTTGTTAAGTCTCTTTATTTTTGAAATATTTGATGGAAATGCATTGATGGATATGCATGATTCAGTAATATTGTAACCAGTGGGATTACAATTGTGCCAACTGGAATCACCTGAAACTGTGGCCTTCCCATTCACGTCTTATTCATTTGTTAGTGGTCTGTAGGGCCATGTAGTGTAGCCCTACATGATCTGCAAAGATGTACCGGATACAATCTGTCCACAGATTGTACATATTGTAAAGCCACAGCTGGGAATATGGAGGGGAGGTTCTCTCATACATCTCTCTTAATCTCTCCCTGTCATATTTTGGACCATAATTGCATACAGGCTGCCCAGTAGCTCGAACAGAGGGCTTTCCTCAGCCTTATCCAGAAAAGTTAGCCGCCCTCTTACATGAAGTAACACACAAGCATTCACCTACACACACACACACACACACACACACACACACACACTTATAGCTGTTCAGGCAATAGGAATTATGTCCATGTTGTAATGTGTTTCTCTTTTGACCTAACCAGAAAACAGATCTCATTGCTTCCGCTTATCGGTGAAAGTGGTAACATTGCATTAGTTTGAACCAAACTGTGAGCGTAATACTCACTTTTGGGTAATCAGATACCATAACCTAATGCTTTGTTTTGGTCAATAATTCTGACCGATACCTGACGATCATCAATCAACAATATTAAAGTGGTCTTATTTATTTAAAAGAAATAAGAAATACAGATGCTACAACTAAGAAACACAAACATTTGATTGTACAGTACTATGCTTGTATATAAGCCTATTTATCTTATTTACTTTGGTTTATTACTTTGGGTCAGCCACACTGCAGACAATTATTTAGTAATATCTAGCCTACATTTATTTATATATTATATATCAGGCAATAAGGTCCGTTAATCCATTGTTTATAGCCTAATGTACAGTGAACTGTGTCAGCTAACGCTGGCTGCTGCACTAGCTGCTAGCTAGTAGCCTACGCGGTACATGTTATAGTCTTTAACATAACGCAGCTTGTCTGTTGCTTTTTTTTTCTGAAATTTAATTTGTCGACGTGTGTGATTAGGATAGTGTGCTGAGCAAATGTTTTTTAATAGTTTAACTAATATTGTCACAATTCGATGGACATTGGTAGCTACTATTTTTAGTAGTTCCTGGAGGCATAAAATAAGGCATGTTCAAGCTCATATAGCACTTAATTGGAAGCGATGAGACCCGTTTTACAGAATGCGGAAGTTGGTTGCAACTTGCGCATAACCCCTATAGTGTGAGGATCCTGCACTGCTGAGGGGTTAGTGGTGGCTAGGGGGCGTGTCTACTCCTGCTGACATAGGCATGCCAAGGCGGAGACTTGTGCCACTGCCCTCTACCACCAAACACACCTGACTCCAATCACTAATCACCCACCATATATAACACCCAGCCCAACAGTCAGTCACTGTCGGATCGTTCCAGTAGCTACATGCTATACTCGCCTGCCTGCCTGCCTGCCTGCCTGCCTGCCTGCCTGCCTGCCTGATTGATTGATTGATTGATTGATTGATTAAAATATTGACATAAAATCGTATTGTCTAAAGCCTGTCCCTCTGGGGGTTTACACTCACCTGCGCATAGCGTAACATATAGCCTGCTACCATCTGATGAATTCCCATCTGTGTCTAGAGGAATTTAATAAGACACAACATATTGGTCAGTGTTGGCTCCGGTAAGGAGAATGTGAGCAGCCTGTGGATGGGGAGGTACAGTAAGTGGAACCCGATGTGACGAGTCATAGGGGCAAGGGCACAATAGAGGTGGGGGGGGAACAGATCCCCCCCCATTTTTGTATTTTGCCCTGTAAAGTAAGCTATTTGCACCTGGCATGTAGGCTAATGGTGTTTAATGTATTCCAAAGGAAATAATAGCACATTTCACAAATAATAGTTCTGAAATATCAGAGAGAAGCAGACAGAACTACAAAATGATTTTGAGAGCTACAGTATTTTATAATTCCACCAGTCTCAATGCACGATCTTGACAACTCACGTAAATGACAAACATGTAGGCTATAGACTACAGGAACAGCAATATCCTTACATAACAGGGTAAGTCAGCCTACATTGTTTTATTTTAAGATAATATTTAGTTATAACTTTCTATAGTTTTCATTGTCTTGGCTTGTTTTAGACATTTGTTTAGCGCAATCAGGATTTGTCTCACATCGATCTGGATCTCATACGTTACTGTACCATACAATAAAGTTAGTTTTAGTCTTGGATAATCAGATACCACCCCTTTGATGTTCTGTTCTTGTGTTTATGTTGCTATCTCCTCTTGCTTTATTGGCTTCAGAAAAGCGAAAAAATACGACACTCCCCTCTTAGGCTTTTAGGATGTAAAACCATGTGTAGTCTAAAACGTGCATAATTTCGGCATTTACCCTAAAAGCTTGACAATTCCACTGCGCATAACATAGGTTTGTACATTGACCGTTCTTGGAAGGGGAATATTTCAGAGCGGTTTGCTTCTTTTTTTAATAGGGAGATATATAATGGTGTGTGTTGTTGACCAGTGATCATGTTGGAATGCTGACCAATGTAGAACCTACTATATGTCCTAACCATGTGTAACGATGTCAAGACAGTTGCACTGCAGCCATATATACATTTTCTTGTGGTGACCTTGTAATGTGGGTGGAGCAGGGTTCAATACCCAGCTGGGACAGATTTCACTCTGGCGTCATATTTGTTTTTTAGAACTGGAAGCATAGTTTTACAGGCTTAAAAGTTTAGAAATTTTTCCTCACACTTTTATCCCCCCCCACCTAAAAAACATCTCCTGCGCCACTGCATAGGGGACAATAGTGACTGACACAGCAGTGTTGTATGCAGACAGACCCATGGAAAATCAATGAATTAAGTGAATAGAAATGTTTAGGACAATTGGGGTTCAAGTTAATACCATCATTGCAGTGTGGTTGTGTTCATGCCAGGCTTTTTGTTTATTTATTTGAAAATCTGTACCTCACTTACTTCCATACTTTAGCAAAGAAAAGTAATTATTTGTTACCATAAATAGATTATTTGGTCTTTTCATCCACAATTTATCTTTCGTAATAACATCCTTCTAATTTGTGTGTTTTTCTATGTATATTTTAGTGTGAATGTAAGCTATTTAGGATTTGAATGATATAGACATACCTAAAAATGAATAATACAAAAACAAACACGAGTAGTTTGAATACTTGAATACAATGTGATCAAAGGGTTAATATATAATAAACAGTGGCAGCAGCTGAACATAAGATTAAATTGTGTTTTTTATGCACGCCAGTGTGTAAAGTAATACAATGAACTCACTTCAAATCCCTTAAATTGGGTCCACTCTAAACTCTCTATTTGTCTTGTGACTGATACCACATATTTCTGGCCCACAGCTGTTATGGTGTTAGGGCTAACAAACCCTGTCAAACCCATTTGAGGTTCACTAGTACCACCCTTTCCCTTTAAACCACGCCACACACCAACAACAGGCCTCACACAAACCAACCTGTTGCAGGTTTAAATGGATCATTTCCAGGCTGATAAAAACATGCCGAGATTGTAATGGATTAGATCTAATTCTGTGCCCTTAAGAATTAAAATGACCCTTTTGGAGTATAATAAAAAGTATAATTTGCTTGGACAAGGTTACATAAATAAATGTAATAGTAGGCTGAACATTCACATCCACTTTATATAGCTTTACCAAACATTAAGTCCCACTAGTCACCATCTTAAAACTAGGTATAATGACAATTTAGCTAAAAGCAGGACAGCTTTGAGGTGGTGGAAAAATGAAAGAAATTATTTGCCTTCTTGTGGGTGAATTTTTAACAATTTAACTCCCCACATTCAGTGTAGATAACCCCATTATATACATGGCTGCTAAGTAAGTGGAACACTTTAAATGCTAAATACTGTAATTGCAGGAAAACGCACACTTATAACATTGGAGTTAAAAATAGAAAATGTGTATTTTCAGCCATTGCTTGTAAAATTGTCCTGGTCGTAATTTTGACCCTAATTGTCTTGCAGATGCCGAAGTGCAGCTGAAGAGAACTTATGATTTAATGTATTTTATTAATGCATGCTGCAGGTCATTACTACTCAAATAATTTCCCATTTATGTCACTAGTCTTGTGGAGATTTTAGCGACGTTCATCCACTGACTTGTTAGTGACACCAACCTCCATCACTTTCCTCCTTAGCTTACGAGTTTTGAGAGTCCCCTCACCTGGCCTCTTGTCACTAGTGTGCAGAGTGACATGGCCATTAACTCTGAGAAACATCAATAATTATCCAGGGAGTGTTCCCCAAGCCCTGCAAATCACAGCTCAGACAAGGTCAAAATGAAGCGTCTTGAATTAAGTGTGTTCTTTTGCTTTTGAGCTGTTTGATGAAATGTACACTGTGTGAAGCAGATGAAAGACCCTGGTCTAATTATATTGCATTTCTGACGACTTTACTGTAACTAGCTCACGCTGTCATTTGTCTGAATTAGGTCACGCCTGTGAATAGGTCAGTACCAGTGATTTGGACAGTGTGTATTGAGTGTATTGAATCTCTACTTAAGAGGATCTTAACACATATTTATATCCCATAATCTTAAAATGAAAAAGTCACTGAAATCAAAACAAGTAATTCTATGGGTTCTCTTTATTCATATTTGATGGAGACATTTAGGTCATGTCTTTAAGTTGGTTGGCTTTTGCCTGTCAACATCATTTATTTTCTAGAGCTAAAGCATAGATTTCTCAATGGTCTTATTCCAAAAACTGTGATTGTTAAAGTCATATGGAGGAAAATAATCCTACAAGCATTTTGGCCACCCTGATGTTTTGGTGTTGTTCTGGCAGGAATCCATCTTGGATGCACATACACTGATATTACATTTTGACTTACTTTCTTCCATGGAAAAAATTGCTATCTTTGGTGGACCAGTGATCTAAATGTACATATAGGATATATGACCTCATACAGCTACAAGTGACCTTTGGTCATCACAGACGAAACTTTGAATTTGTCCTTAAGTAGATTCAACTTCCTCCTGCTAAAATAATATTATGACCTGAAACAATTTTAACAGAATCTTGGCGCTGTTCTTTAACCGGTTGACTGAGAATGCCTATAGACAGTATAAGGAGCCCACTGTTCTAGCAAGCAGGCACTCTAAGCAGTAGCCTTTAGTGTATGGTTTCCAAAGAATGTTAGTAATTAGCTCAGTAATCACAAGCTTTAGGAAATCTGGCGTAAAACAGACTTTATCGCTTTGCGAAAGTCTTCTGTCTACAATACTGGGCTGTCCAAAGGGCATTAGAAAATGAAAGCTTATGTTGTGATGGTTAAACCAGTAGGTTGAAAGGTGGCTTCCGGATCTGCCAAATAAGTTTTTATTCAAGTTCAAGCTCAGGAGCATAGCCTGGCATAAAATACCCTTACTAATGCAGAAATAAATCAGAATATATACTGTACGTACACAAATACACAAACACACACACAGGTTGAACTCACAACTTCAATCACAACAATGTTGGTACTGGCCTGAATGCATCAGCTACCGTGCATTCTGTCAAGATCTTTGTGATCTGTCAGCTTTAATAAAGTTTGAGTGAAAATGTGCAACTCCCGGAGAAACATTTGAGCTCAAGATGAATTGATAAGGGCCCCATTGTGCTTCATTTGTGCCTTCTCTCAACAGGTAGACATACATCACATTTGATAGATGAACATTCCTTACATTCTCAATTATGTAAGCCCCATATGTGAGCTAAGCCATCACTTATGGGGGCTTTCCCTTCAAACCTGGCAATCCAGGAACTATCATCTTTTTTTATCTTGACAGAAACTGGCTGGAATGTGGACAGGTGTCTTTGATAGAAGTGTAACTCCAAGGGTCTATCAGTCTCGAGATGGAGTTCACTAAGCTACTCTATTTCCTTAAGGGGATTCTGGTTTTCCTTTTGACTTGGCGTATGTCCAGATGGAATGCTTTGCTGTCTTTCAATTTAGTGTTTTGACTGAGCTGTCGTAGACATTTATTCGACGCAAGATGTTTTCAGAATAAATGTTCCTCATAGGATTGCCATGGTGTCCTTGTGAAGTTTCTTCTGGCCTTCGACTGTGCCAGTTTCTCTCCTAGAACATCTTCACTCCCATTGTGTGTGAGGCAGGGAGGCAAGACAAATGAGGGCTTTCCATACTGGGTGCATTATTTGTGTTGGGCATCCAACAGTACCTACACACAGAGAACACCAAGCCAGTATCAAGAGTCTGGCTTTTACACTAAAGGCCACAACACCAGATGAAAACAAGGATGGTGTGATTCATTTTGTCTCACCACCTGGGCTCCTCCAAGCAGGTAAATGCAGAGGCCCCTGTTGAAGTGAATGAGGAAGTGGGTGAATTCACACCAACACAAAAAGCCTCAAATCCTTCATAGATGTCCCCCAGGCTCTGGCAGCCGGTGGGACTGGTGAAGAGGGCCTGTGTGTGTCAGTTATCAGAGCAACCCATCTCCCCTCTCTGCTGAGTGGTTCTCCACTGAGTACAGTACAGATAGCCAGGCTGGACAGAGAAAGGCATCCATTCTTCTCAGCGGTGGTGCAGTGCTACCTGTGGTTCTGGTTTCTGTGGTCCCTTTGTCTCATGCCACCGATAGGGGACACAAAATGGGTCTGGAGGCAACCCTACACCGCGCCCTTGCGTTTCTCATCGCCCTCTCTGAGGTTACAGTCCGCACGGTGAAAACGAAGCGAACCTGGGAACTTTGGTCCCAGAGATTGAATTGTGATGAAATGTTTGTTTTTTGTTTATACAACTTCTGTCGACTGTTATCGTATCCAGACACCAACATACCCTCTGCATATATATATATATATATATACACTTCCCACGATGCCATTCATTTTAGACATATAACAGCTAGAGCCATCAGCAGGGTGATATTAGATACAGTGCAAAACTATTTTCCCTGGACGTTTAAATAGGCATTTCCCACTAGCACTTGAATCTGTCCCTGCTCAGTAAGGGAATACCACTGACCTAGTAATGTGAGCAGCATACCTCCTACTTAGTACCACTCTAAAACATTCAAGGTGCAGTTATATAACAAGAAACAGTCACAGCGGAGGCTGCTAAGAGAAGCTTTTTACTGCCGGTGAAAGGATATGATTACACTGAGATCATCTTTAGCGGAATGGCCAGTGTATGCTTATAAAATATTTAACACAATAATTACAATGTTTCCTCCTGAGTAGGCTTTTCTTTCTGACAAACCTTATTGGTTCTGGGACTTTTAAACAAGCCGTTTCAACATGTGTTTGTATATGTTTTTATGTGAAAGCATCTCTCAGGTTTACCAGCTGACAGATTGGCATCTCTTTATCGGCTGGCCTGCTCTCTGGGATGGGGTGGGCTTTGTTCACTCTACGTCTGTCAGACAGGCTGACAGAACTCAATGGGGCTTACACGAGCTGTGGGGGGCTCTTGAGTCTCTACGGCGGTTTGTTTGGCTAACATTGTCTTTGCTATTAGTAGTTCATTTGAGATTGAATGATACTTTGATAAGATGTTAGCACCGATGACATGATGTGTATGACCTGTTCACTGTCAGATGTACTGATTCTAAATCGCTTTAGATAGAAGTGTCTGCTAAATGCAATACATGTAAGGTCAAAGAGTACAGAGGGCTGTATGTACTTGACATCATGTCCTGTCCTGGACCAAACTGGACTGGAATTGAGCAAGACTCAGGCCAAAGCCTGCATCCTTGGAGCAGTGGTCTAGAAGCCAGTGTTTTCCCATCTTATCAATCTGTAAAATGCAGGTCTTCATGTAACTTTATGCTGAATAGCCACCCATTCGTCACCCTTATGCGTACAGTAGATTGCCTTGTTTATGCCAGCCGCCATACACTACACACCTACTGCAGACATTCAGTTTTGGCTTGTGGTTTTATTTTCTCCAAGAGCCATGCACATCTTTCGTACAGTAAAGATACTTTAATGAACATTTTCTTTTGTGTCAGCGCAGGTCCCCATCCATAATGCGTTGAGTGTAAACTGCGAAAGGAAACTGCGCGTGCAATATTTGTTTTGATGTTTAGTGTTGGGTTTAAAACCAGTCACAGATTACAGTTGAGAAGTGCTTAGAGGTTTACGTACGGTATGTAACAAATACAGGATATCCATATCTCTACTCTCTATTTCACCATTTCATATACGTGAAATGGTAGGCAATGTTTTATTTTTACCACACTTTGCACAATGTAGTAAGTACTACCAGTCACCAGCTTTTTAATGCCAGTTAGTATCAGCCTAATGTAGTAATAAGATAGTGCTACAATGGCAACTATTGAGTCGTCGGACCGCCGCACATGGTGGTCGAGGCTGCATGGAAAACGGTGCATATCGCCCAGCTACACTGTCTCTGATATTTCACACCACCATGAAGAGAGTGGGGGTTGGCATTTTGTCGGCCAAAACTTCCTGTGTGCCATTACCTCAGCATGTCCAAACAGCTAATGTCAGACATGTCAACAACCCCCCCCCCCCCCCTCCTCCTCCCCAACCTCCCCAAACAAGACTGGCCCACACTTATTTTCCCGTGTATGTGTCGAAGACTGACCTATTTCCTCTGCAGGCTATCTTTAGAACTATGCAGGCACTCGTACAGTACGTACAGAGTCTTTTGCTGTGTTGAGGACGATGCCAGCTCTGCGACGACACGAGCTTGGGGGAATTACAGGCCCTTCAGTAAGCAGGGACTGTTGCTGGGCGTGCACTGCGCATGAAATTAAAAGCCGTGGCTCGTGTACCTCTCCAATCTCCTTAGCCCCTGTCATCCTCTTCCAGTCCAGTTAACCAGTCGCCCGCTAACAGTCTCGGTCTCTCGTGTTCATAGCATTCACCAGCAAGTCAGCAACTGGACTGGTGTTTCCTTATACAAGTAGTTCAATGCCAGAATCATAATTATGTTTGTTTCTACAAGGGTGTCACTGTATTTAGCATGTTAGTTAGTGTTACATTTTAAGCAGTGGTGATTGCCGCTACGTTCGAAGAAAAAAACAAGAATCAAATATTCTTTTGAAATGGTCTCAAACCAGTATTTTTTTTACATGCAATAATGTTCCATCCATTATCTTGACCGCTTATCGAATAGGGTTGCGGTGGCAACCGGGTCATCAGAGCAGCCCAGGTTTCCCCGTCTACAGCAACATCCACCTGATACTCCTGGGGGATCCCCAGCCACTCCCAGGCCAGCTAAGAGATACAGAATTGAAATTTGACATTCAAACAAGCAAAAGCACATTTGAACTTTTGTTAAATATGGACATCTGGTTCAGTTTATCACAGCCAGATACTGTATGTACAGTAAGACATTTCTAATGGATCTACAAATGACTGTGCTGCCAGTATATATTCTCCAATTA
>JAODUH010015333.1:4892-20886 GCA_027564835.1 Typhlichthys subterraneus | reverse complement strand
TTACAGTGAGGAGAAAGGAGGAACAAGCCACCTTGTGGAGGCAGAGGGTGTTACAGTGAGGAGAAAGGAGGAACAAGTCCTCTCCTTGTGGAGGCAGAGGGTGTTACAGTGAGGAGAAAGGAGGAACAAGTCCTCTCCTTGTGGAGGCAGAGGGTGTTACAGTGAGGAGAAAGGAGGAACAAGTCACCTTGTGGAGGCAGAGGGTGTTACAGTGAGGAGGAAGGAGGAACAAGTCCTCTCCTTGTGGAGGCAGAGGGTGGTAATGTAAGGAGGAAGGAGCAACAAGCCCTCACAGGGCTAGCTGGCAGAACGCAGGTCGTCTATCAGCTCCCTCGGTGAGACGTCAGATGTCTGGAGGGATGCACACAGCAGAAGCATGTCAAGCTGTGTGAGCCACAGAGCCTGACACAACGGCCGGTGGCTATGCAGTGCATAATAATGAAGAATTATAAAAAAAACACTAGGCACACTGGTGTAAAATAGATGTATTGACTAGTAGGAATAGTCCTTACTTGATTATACAATACATTTGATCCTTTCGTATGTTGTTTGTTCTACCTGTGGACCAATTATTCTGTAGCCATTGATGTCTGTAGCAAGTATGTTCTGATAATACTAGTTTGTCAATGGTAATGTTCTGGTCTCCTGTTACACTAATGTTACCAAGCAGACAGGGAGTAAGCAGGCTAATATATATTCCACATTTTCTATTTTTGAGCTATAAGCAGACTCTCAGTTACAGAAGGGGGATTTTAAAGATAAATGTTCAATTGTCCTTATTGAAATTGTTTTTAATAGTGAATAGAACGTCTTTATTGTAGTTGGAACAGTAATTCAGTCAATTGAGTTGTATATGTAAACTTTACACTGGACGTGTGTGTTTTGTGTAGATATAAACCATAATTGCCTTCTTGTTGAAAGAATACAATAGTTTTATATTGTGGTTGCAATTATATCCAGTCAAAAGCATTTTCAAACAGTTGTATTATTTTGCGTGACAAACAGTAACATTACCGTTTTGCTGGAGCAGATCAAAGTGACCTAATTAATAAATACATAAATAAAATACATCAGATTGCTGGTGCAAACCATGCAAACTCCCAAATGTTTCTTTTTATTTGTTTAATCCCTTCATTATTTAGAAAGTATGCACAAAATAATTGTTTTGTTGAATTCTGGGTCATGGAACTAATCCCACTGATAGGGTGTCTTAACTGAACAATGATGTACAGTGAATAAACAACATTTTGTAAGGCAGGCAGAGAGACAAAGGTTCAGGATTACGGGTTTATTCAAAAGAATTACAAGCAGGACAGGAAGCACAGGTAGGTGGTTCTGTGTTGAAAGCATTTTGTCTTCAGCACGAACAAGTTGCAATGAAAGTGTATATTAGAATATGCCTATACGTATGATAATGTTTAGCCTGAAAAATGAACAAAGGTACAACACAGGTGCTTTGTAGAATAATGATTCTTAAGCAAGATTCAATTAATCATGAGCTCATGAATAAAGTACTGGTTTGTTTAACGTGAAGAGCAGAGTCTGAGTGAAAGACAACTATACCCAGTGAGTTAGAGCTTTGCAAATTAACAAAGCTTTAAGTGAGTTTGTCAACATGATTTAATTGGTTCCCTAAGGCGTCGTGTTCAATTTTGAACGTCCTTAAACAATTTATTATGATAGTCAACAGAGATATTTACATTCACTGGTCAAGTCTTTGACATGGTTGGCAACCTGTGTGACATCAGCAATGTCGTAATTAGCCATAATGTAATTGCTGTAGACCATGTGTTTCATCTGTTTGAAGCCTGCGCAGGTAATTGTGTATTTGCTTTAATGTCACTTTAATGCATTAATAAATCAGACCCAGGCTTGTCTATGCATGCATCTAGATGACAACATGTGGAGCAAAAAATGTTTTATTTGTTTTACAGCCAACACAACAAGCAACCAACTGTATATTAATTAACTATGCCTTCCACAGCTTTTTGCATGAGTGTCTGCATCCTTCCTATTCCTATATTCTCCTCGCAACTCGCTGAACTCACAATTACTGTAGCAAGCTGCTAATAAGAGCTCCCGCTAATTGGATGATTTTTATTTTGTTTGTTTTGTTTAAAATGCCTTAAAGAAACAGTTGGACATGAAAATATCAGGAGATCAAACCTTTCTGCTATAATCTAACCCCTGCTCCAAAGATGGCACCAGCTAAACCTCCTGAACATGTCTGCATGCTTTTAGCATTGAGTTAGATAGTTGCTTTAATTAACAGCTGTGTATGTTATACAGGTGTACATATTAATGTGGTGAGTTTCTAAAAGATACAAATCTGCTGTTAATCTACATATACAGTGAAATGGTCGAAAGCAAATTAAATGCAATTCTGCTGGGAGAAGCTATCATCTCAAAACAATGTTCCTGCTTTTTCTCAGGCAACTTATCTGGTATGGTGCATGGTCATTAAATCTTATACATATTTGATTTAATTTGGGACATGGGGAAACTGTTTATGAATACAGTACTCTGTACCAAAATCTCATCTCTTATTGGTCACGTTTCTAGATTTTTCCTCCATGTCTAGTTGTCCCCTGGGCCAAAACCTCATCTGGGAGAAAGAAGGGTGACAACCTTGTATCTTACCAGAGTATAAACAAAGTCTATAGAGGATATAATTACATGGCGAAACACTGTGTTTATGCTGTTACAGCATATACAGGCTGTTACACCATATCTGTCATTTATATAATATGTGTTTAGCCTTTATTATTACAGTGATAACTAGATATTTTTGTGTCATAGTTTGGATGAAATTAGCATAGCAGCAATACTTGGTTATTTTGTGTTTGTTTTGTAGATGAACAAACCCGACATGTATTTACTCAACTTGTCAACTTCATGCACTGAAGTGGTTTTTTAAATATAATTTGTGTAAAGGGGTGTGTGCGTGTGTGTGTGCACGTGTGTGTGTTAGTCTATGGTAGGGTATACAATGTATACTGTGCAGCAGTACCCAAAGTTAGACTATCATTCAAGGGTTTATTATTAGGCTTTCTTTATTATTTCTACATTGTACACTAATGATGATGATGTATATATAAGTACATTAAATGTAGTAACCCAACGTCTAATGCCAGTTTTAAACTACACAACTTTTTTGTCCTTCACGAAGGTCACCATGTCAGATTAGACGAATATTGTGGCATAAAATCTTTAACGGGAGACTGGCCACACTACACGTATGACACCAACCGATCACCGTACTGTATGCAGTCGTTCACGACCTGGCACAAGTTCATATTGCTTCGGAAAGGAGGGGTCAAGTATGTGCTGGTGCAGTGTCTATAGTTGCAAAAAGAAAAACTTTAAACAAAATGGACCATGTTGCGGCTACTGGTACTGGGGAACGGTAGCGTAGCCTAGCTTAACCAGCCTACTCACCGGGTTGCTTAAATGCCTCCACTATTTCTCACCAACATTGATTTTATTCTGTTCTATTCTGTTATTGTAGCCCACTCCCTCGAGGAAACGTTAGAAAAGGACTTGTTGCTACTGCCCAACGATCCTTTCCTCAGTTTCGTTGTACCACGCCATATTCCACCTGACAGCTGCAACAGCAGCATCCCTTTCTCACTTCGACAGCCTGTGTTTATACTGTATGTGCACTTTGTCAGAACACGCCCTAGGAGTTGTCAAACAACAAGAAAATAAACTAAATTCTGACATGCTAGTCTTTTCCACTGCCAGTCTTTGATTTTGTCACGCTACATGGAGTAGAGTTGCAGTTCGTTCCCGACACGTTCGGGCCTGACGCTGGAGATGTACCGGCCACCAAAACCAAATTGGGTCAAAATCTGATTGAATTTGTGTAGTCTGAACCGGGCATAAAACTATTCTGTATTACGGATTATTTGGCAATAAATGTTATTTGTAAATTGATGTCAAACTGTGATTTGTTGTGTGCGTGTGCGCGTGCGTGTGCGTGCGTGTCTCAAAGTAGTAGTAGTAGTAGAGTGTGTCCTCGATGCTCTGAGCGTATACTTTTGCATTGTTGTCCTCTAGCACGTCTGCTACCCAGGCTGTCTGCTTCTGTTTGCACCATGGTTTTGCAGTGCCAAGCCATCGCTGTGATAAATCACTGTTATTACCACATGTTCTCCGTTACTGCAGGCCAGCAGGGACACACACGCACGCACGCACACACACACACACACACACACAGACCACAGAGACACTTAAACTCACACCAGAGCACAGACAAACACAAATAGTTTACATGCGATACACTAGCTGTTTATTTGTGGCTGCATGCCCACACAGACACACACACATGTAAACATTAGCCTCAGTACCAACTTTTTAATACTGGGACAGTTTGAGGGAACACTGGCAGCTGTAAGACAGACAGACAGACAGACAGACAGACAGACAGCTGAATACAAAGTAATTGTGTAAAAGTGGCAGACTGGACTGGGACGAAGCAGGAGAAAAAATACAGGAAATGAAAGTTAAACTTACGGTAGGTAGTCTGTCCAGCATCGCCCTCTGTCTCTGGGTCAGTACCGCGCTGACTGGAACTTTTATGGTGCGTCATCAGACTTCAGGCAGTTACTCACTTCAGGTCTGTACTGACTGACTGACAGAAACGCTATAGAAGAAGCTGTGTATAGTTTATTTAAACTATAGGCGAGGTTGTGTCTGGAGAGATCCCATTGTAAACGTGTGTCTATTGTAATTTGCTATGAGACAGACAATGTACTGGTTAGTTTGGGTGGAAAGCTATGGCATGAAAATTAAATATGGTGCACCTGTTTTGTGTTTACCTATTGTATACATGCTCATGAATAAGTTAATTTGTTGTTATTCAACCAATTTAAATCAAGGAAGCTATACCCAAGCAGATTCATTTAAACCAATAGTGTTAGTTCTTATCTCAGATGTCTTTGTCTACCGTGACTAATTACATTAAGAAGGCCCTCACTAGAACATTGAAAAGTAAAAATAAACTCTTGTTGACAAAGGTTAATACACTTCTCAGAATAAGTAATGAATGCGTTTCAGCGATGAGTTATCAGTTGTGTAATGTGAGGAATTGTCGGTGATGTGGTGAGTGCACAGAATAGAGGAGCACAGACAGAGTTTCACTAGTGCTCGCAAAGCTTAATCAGGGATCGTGCGATCGCCGTCGCAGGCGACAGACAGGCAAGAACACGACAAACAGACACTGACAAGACTAACAAGAAAACAGATATAACCCTGATGGGCAGCAGGTGTCGTTGATTGCGCTCTCCTGCACGTGTGGCAGGCGTGTCAGGAGATGAGCAGGTACGGGTCTGAGGTCAGAACGCCGGAGAGGAAGACTGAGGGAGGCGGGTGCTCGACCCCGCCGCCTCGGGCGTTACACATAAATGCATTTGCTTGTTTCTTACGTACAGTATTTTGAACTTCAGGTCAAGTGCACAAACCAGCACAATTCTGATTATAATGTGTGTTTTAGAGTGTTATGTCTAGACTTGTCTCACCTTTTTCCAGTCCATTGCCATTCCTATCTGATGTACTGCACATCAGGAGAGCTGAAATCTGACAGGACTCAAGGTGAGAGAAACCCCTTCTCAGAGAGAGAAAAACAGATTCATCGCTATAGAAAGCCAAGGGGACCTAGGACCCAGCTCTCTTCCTCTACTGTCCCCCTACTTCATCTATTTGATAGCTTTGCTTCTCTCTCTCTCTCTCTCTCTGTGTTTTGCCTTTTTCCTCATTTATGTTTTTGTAGACATGCAGACCTCACAATAGCACCATATACTTTGTTTAACAAGATTGCTTTATTTACTCCTCGTGTTTAAATTCAAAATAAATGTCCTCTATAGCTGAATAAATACATGAGCTAGATTGAAGATGTGGAAAACTCAGCCATGCAAATGGCCTGTTAAATAATTTGCTGGTATGGATATTAAAACCAGGAGGTTTTACAAACAGACACTTACACGCACACATACGAGCTTGCACGCACGCACACACACACACACACACACACACACACATACGCACTCACACACTCTAGCTGGCCTCCTTGGATGATATATTAACTACTGCAGTTTGTAGGACATAATTCTTGTTTATAAGCTGTGAGGTCTGTGTACACATAAAACAGACAAAGACCAGTTTTGCTCAGTTTAACAATATTTATGCTAACATACTTATTATTTGGTGCTGACATTTGACAGTTATTTAGCACATATCTGGCAGGACATACGACTGTCACCTATGACTGTTATTATTTAACTTTTTCTGACTTCAATTGACACTCGTCATTAGGTATGACATACTGTAAAAGGGAACAAATGCAAATGTAAAATAAAATCGACTTGAATGCAATGATTTTATGCATCGACTTGAATGCAAGTCGATGCATAAAATCGACTTGAATGCATAAAATCGACTTGAATGCATCGATTTGAATGCAGAGCTACAATGTGATGGATCACATTGTAGCTCTTTGCCCCTTAGACTGTTCCAGATATCAACTGTCAGCTGTGTTTCTTGGCAAGATTTCACCTGGCATAACTACCTTGTGTTCCCAATGTAATAGTGACTTGACCAGTTTAGCACAAACCCTGACTTGTCCACTTCAACAATAATCCTCAAAAAGTATATTAGATTCGATTTAATTATCAAGCAGACAGACTGAACATGAAGTTCCAGTAGTGCTTTGCTGCAGATATACAGTTCTGTGCAAAAGCAATAAGCTGTCAGAGAGAGAGTAATCTTTAAGACTATACTATAGTAATCTGTTGAGTTACATAATATTGATCATATGAAGGTGTGGGGGGTGGTGAGGGGGCATGCTACATGTGGTACCTGTCGCACCTAAGAAAGCATTGTTGCAGAAAGGCAACAAGCAATAAGATATTGTAATGCTGTAAAGTTGCATGAAACAGCCAAATAGAGTCAAATACTTAACAGAGCGACCAGTCCAGGAGAAGAGTCAGTGAGACTCTTCTGCACTGACTGTCTGTCTGCAGTGTTCTGTCAACCAGTGACACTGTACGGTTCATATGACAGAGGCACATTTCAGTGTAGTGGGGATCTAGGCAGTTGGTTTCTTGTCAAAACATACCAAGAGGAAACACATTATTCATAAAGCACTACTAACTGTAGCCTATACATACAGTATACTATGGCAGTCATAAGTAGGCTAAGGTAGTAAAGGAATTGCTTAACCAGAGTTAGCCATTGTGTAATTATTTCAGTTATGTGCTTGTCTGGATGCTCGCACAACATTTGAAAACATCACCATGCCTCTCCCTAAGCCAAATATATCTACAGTAAAATGACTATAAAAACCACACAGATAAGTCAACACACTATTTTACATCTGTCCTTACCTTTCTGTCAATTCGCTATTGCTATCTCTCCACACCAGCCGTGTAGACATGCTTGGTAATAGATTTTTTGATGAGATAATAAACACCATATTAAGTATATTAAGTAATCAGTCGCCAAATAAGATATTTTATAATAATCAACATAAATTATGAATGTTATGCCCCCACCCAAATAGCCACAATATTAGAGCTGTCTGGCTTACATTAGGCTTGTCTGCAAGATAGAACAAGGGGGATGTTTTATCTTTTTTTCCTTTCATTTTCAAGTTACCGTAGCTAAACTTAAGGCAGTCTCCCCATCGTGGGACATGGGTATGATACAATAATCCAAGAACGGTTAGCATTCAAAAGTTTGCCCAGAGCCAGAGGAAGAGCTATGCATCGTCTCTTTCACTTCAAGCCTGTGTGAGCCTGGTGAGTGCAAGCATAGCCATAGCCTATCAGACTGCAGACACATGCGCTCCATTCACTTCCAAGGAGCGAATAAAACATTTGCTTCCTCTGGCGAAGCAATTTTGCATCATTTCATCTGTAGAGTAAATCTAGAGTAGATCTAAGCCCCAACCAACAGCAAGGATGCGTGTCTGGTTGACCCCACAGCTGGATGCAGATGCCTATAGTTTTCGTAGTGAGGCAGGATGGAATGGAGTCGGAGTAGGATTTTATTATGAATTTCGAATCGTAAGGAGATGGTCAATTGCCTGCGCAGTTTTTGATTCACGTATGACCGCAGCCTCACCCTGCCGGTGAGCATTGATCATTGCTGGATCGATTGACTGACATTGTTATTATGAACTGCACAGTGCACACATGCTGTCACTATAGGCTACTGTCAATCGAAACTGCACGAACAATGTTCAATGTGCTAAAATCACAAAACGGGAGGCTGACTTTAAGGTTGGCTACCGGCAGAAAAGATTACTTCCATTGAAATATCTGTCTTTCATTGTCTAGTCTTCTTGGAGGTCAGGTTGGGTCAGTAATACCAGATGGACTACATTGCATTCCATTACATGTGTTTCTTACAATGTCTCCCACTCTTTCCCTGTGGCATAACAGGCTTATCACAGCCCTCTGCACTAAAGCTAAACCCTCTAGAAAGTTCTTCAGGAATTTAAACACCTTTGTCGAGTTGGCTCTAATGTCTGTCGCTTCTTTTATTTAAGATGTCATCTTTAAAACTTTATGTGAACATTCTCTCTCTCTCTCTTTCTCTCTCTCTCTCTCTCTCTCTCTCTCTCTCTCTCTCTCTCTCTCTCTCTCTCTCTCTGCCATTGCATTTATTTCTACAGCAACATTACTCATAAGCATGGCATGACATCGATAGCCAATCTCTTATGATTTATAATTAATAGCGGCAGTTTATAAAGATGAAATTACCAGAATAAATCATGTTGTATGACTAAGTCTTGCAACGTCAAGCTTATATCATATAGCTACAGTACCAGTGTTTGCTTTTTTTATTTTTCTGCCCGGTTTATTGACAGCCTAAGATTATAGCACAGCTGTGACCCAACAGCTAGCCAATGAAACCTGTAGTAACACCTACAGTACTGTACTTTGCAGGTTAGGTTCAAAACTTAAACTTAAAATTATGCAGTATATATGTATGTGCATGTGCGTCCAAGTGTGTGTGTGAATCTTATTTGTCACAGGGGATCCCACACCATCAATTCTCTATACAACTGCAGAAGCTTGCACGTTGGTATTTGACACAAATCTCTCAGCATAGCGTGATGTGAGGCATTTATGACAAGAGAACAGAATTATTTTCTCTCTTCTGGGACAGAATATGACCTAATGCTTGTCACAAGAAAGCCACATTTAACGTTTTCATCCCCAGGTGTGTGTTTGAACATGATAAGACGATCCAGGCGGTAAGGAGATTTAGCGAATAACTGGTTTGATCTTTCAAATCTAACATGTTTATATATATATATGTGTCTTTTACTTACTTGTACTGATGTGTCGGGCAGTAATAGAAGCCACTCTGTCACACAGTCTAGTGTTTGCAGTGGGGAAGCTGTCATATACAATCTGCTCCAGCGTCACTTAAGTAGCGTGCGTAGGAGGCCACGGCACTCTATAGGCTACAAGCAACCCCACGCTCTCTAAATAGACCTGCCCATCTGCCTACTGCACTGCCATCAAAGTACTGTACTGTATGTATCCCCTTGTGACAAGGTGATAGCCATATGGCAACAGGCTGCCTAAGACTTGGACCCACTCTGGTTCCCGGTGTCGGAGATGTGTCGCTGTTATGACACTGTTAAATCAGAGGTTATTCTACGCGGCTAAGTGGCATAATGTGGGCATTTATCTGCAGGAGACTATGGTGTTCTCATGTGCTCAGGATTTCACACTGCATTAGGTGACAGCATGAAAAGAGAAAGTATAGTTTATCTCATATTATGTCCCAACACTTCCTTGTGAAAGTCTGCCTGTAGCAAAAGGTCTTGGCAAGCTTTCCATGAGGTGAGTGCCTCTTAATTCCATCTACACATCCTACATTAAATATTTAGAGGGAGCTTGAGTGCAGTTCCAGCTGCAGTGCAGGGTGCGGTGTTGAGACCAAATAGGCTCCTGTAGAAACATTGTGCGCTATGTGTAGTGTCATTGTGTCCTTTGGCCAATCAAGTGACGACTCTTCAAACAGAAGTTACTAGTTGCTTATTTATTTCAAGCTTCCACCCTGTGCATTTTTAGACAAATGAAAGCTTTGCAATTATTATTATTAGCATTCATTAAACATGAGTGGTTATAGGTTATTTAATAAAAATTTAATTGGACTTTTATTCATATGTGATCTACAATATCTCCCTCATGATGAATATGTTCTGTTTTTATATTACTTATTATCCTTTAAACCTAGAGCTTCTTTAAACTTACATTAAATGCATAATTCAGCAAATGCATAATAAATGTTTTTATTGTCTCTTGCCAATATGTTTTTTACTGCCGTTTACGGTGTGCAACAGTGTTCCTTAATGTGAGACCTTCCATTCATGTCCTGCACCCAGCTGTGAAGGCTATTTAAGTGAAGTCAGCAAGGCGGTGCCAATAGGTGTCAATCAATCCCTTAGCAAGTAATTAGACCACCTTCAGCGAATCAAATTGGTTGGTGGTTTTCTGAATTGATTGAGTTCCCAGAATGATGAACAGAGCAAAGCTAAATGTTGAGACATACATTATAGCTTGCAATATCTGGATGACTCTAACCAGGCTATGTTGATCACACATTATGGTGAACATCTGAATTATAATATGAATTGTAAATTACTGAAATGATTAATCTGTTTATTTTAGATCTATGGTTGGTTGGTTAACTAAATATGCAATGTATAAAGCCATCTAAAGTCATGAGAGTAAGAACTGACACAAAATGAAAAAGAAAAACAACAACTTACAAACACTAACACTAAGTAATACTATATATAGTAAGCAAACAGCATTGTTTAATGTGGTCGTCTATTGAATGGTTAAGTTTGTGTAAAATGAGAGCAGACTGCAGTGCTCTGTGATTGGACTAGCAGGGCATACTGTAGCCGTATTTAGAACACACATTCTTATCTATACTTTCTCTGGCAGAGATAAAACAAATTACCACTTTGTTGTTTTCTTCTCCCTGTCACACCAACAAGGTTTCTTTGTCACTTTTACAAATACTATTTTTCTTTTTTATCTCTGTCAGCGTGTTATCTCAGAATGCCACCACCGTGACTTAACTAATTTGGAACCTTTACTCCCTGAAGTAACTCCCTTAGTGGTCGGATGAAATTCTGCGTAAACACTGACTACGAAAATGGCTTTAATCGTGTTTGACTGAGTGAAAGGATTTCCAATGTCACCTCATAAATTGGCATTGAGCCCTTAAGTTTTGTTTATCAAATGACAAAATAAGTACAGTTTTTCTGATTCTAAACACTGTTTTTACTCTTTCATCACACCTGCTCTTCACAGTTGGGTGCCTGATGAATTGATTCCTATTCAACCTCCCGGTGTTTGTATGCCAAGGTGCTAACAAGGGTGTGTTTTGACAAGAGCCTCGCACAAAGGGCATGCCAGTGGGCAGTCAGTTCTAGCTCACAACTGAAATGTTCCCAAGAATCACCTCTGGCCTTGAAAGCCATATTGACTCACTTTAGTCGCAGTAGGCTGGCCGCGTGGACAGGTTCATAGCCACGTACATGCATGCTGTAAAGGTCTGTTGCCTGTGGCGCAGCCTGATGAGAAAGCAGAGCGTATTTTGCTGTGCCCTACCAAATGCCCACTCCGATGAATGTCAGTGCTAAACCTCTAACTGCCGGCCATACTCCAAAGAAGGATTAAGGTTTATGACAGATGTGTTCCACATATTTCTATGACCTACACACACACGCACACACACACACACACTCACCCATACGCATCAGCACTCTCACATTTGCATACACACTAAAGACAGGATGAATGGCATTCAATAGGAGATAACTCATTTTTACGGCATTCCGAACCAGCTGACATTCCAATTTCCAGAAAGTAGACCTGCGCAGATTTTTAATAAGATGCTTATTGTTATTCAGCAATGCTGTGGGAAGGTGATCAGATGTGATATGTTGTATATTTAATCTATGCATAAATAGTGCATAGAAAACAAACAACTCAGTCAATCTAGCCATAAAAGTCCTCGAAAATTTGACATCTGTTTTCAAATATATACTGTATACTGTATATATATATATATATATATATATATTCTTTTTATTTATTTATTTTTTTTTTATTTATAAAAACCCACCTTTATCGACTTTGAACAAGGTTGTGGGCATACTTCAGGTGTCAAGAACATGTTAGTGACACCTTCTGTCGATGACATGTACTGTAACAGCCACCACAACGTACAAGTCTTACTTGCGCTACAGTGTGTGTGGGATGTCAGGCCCTACAGTACACACATTATCTGTGACAGGGATTGTGCAGAAAACCACCTAAAAGGAGCCTTGCACTATACGATTTGTTTCATTGCTAACACATGATGGACCACTTTCGTCCACCATCTAACCAGCAGGTCATGTTGGGATACTTCACAGTGACTGTGACACTTTATGTAGAAGAGGTGCATGTGGAACCCCTGATGCACTGATGCCTATATGTTATGAAGTGTGTGTGTAACACTTATAAGTGTATGTTTGCATGTACAGTAGAGGTTACAGTAGAGAGATTGTGGACAGCCCCCCCTTCCCCCCCAACCCACCTACTGACGCCCAGTGAGAGGTGTATCACATTTCCAAATATATGAGTATTATACATTATTGAACAGAGGAGCACCACTGAAAATATTAAAGCTAATCGCAATTATTCTTCCTGGTATTGTCAACTTTCTTATTCATCAAGAGGCAAGGCATACATTAATACATTAATAAGGAGTTCATTAATTTACTTTATATTATAACTCACTGTGTGTATTCAGTAATTAATTATAACAACACATCATGCTTTTGTTATTTATTCAGCTCCTCACACAGGATTTCACATTTGTTGCCAAGCAACATGTGTGCATTCGTTGTACAGCCATATATACGTTTTAAAGCTGTCATACACTTCTACTATTCTCATCTGTCATGAGAAACAAATAAACAAAAATAACTTAATGTTGCTAAAGACCAAGGAGCAACAGCACAAACGTCTGATCTCACTAGCCTGCCTGCAGCCTTGTTAATTGTTACAGTAGTGTGACGCTGCTATAGTGGTAAATACATCAATCAGTAGGCTAGCTACATACTTACTTATAAAGGATGTATAAATAAAGTTAGTGTTGTGTAATCATTGACACAACTGTAAAGCAGAGTGACACTGATAGCATCCTAGTGCATATCAGTGCTCATGGAATGCCTCGCAATCTATTTACTCAACCTGAACTAACTGTTGTATATTGCGTCAGCCATAATAATTTCACTAAAGATGAAATACTCAGTTTTTCCATGTGGAAAATATTTGTTTCTTATCCAGTGAGAATAATTTCAGTTTAAAGATGAAGTATGTATGTACTACAGATGTTACCATCTCAATTTGTATGGTCTGGCGTCTCAGCACGTTTAGTTGTAACACAGCATGCCATGGCTTGTTACACTACAGTACATGAGGAGGCCATAAAGGCTAGAGGTCTATTTTGCTGTTGGAAAACAATTGCCATGAAAGTAAAGTAAAGATTACAGCGGGCTACATGCATTAGGCCTATACACTTTTAGAAGGCCAATGAGTTTCTGGTCTTTTTGTGGCTTAGCGTGCAATATAAGCTCTTGTTATCTACCAATGTTGTGCCACAGTGCATATTATAGCAAGCTTGTAAAATGGTGACAGTAATTACATTGAACCAACTTGATTTACCCCCTCTCCCTCACCCCACACCCCTTTAGAAAATGATGGCAAAGCACATTGTTTGGCCTCAACAGGGTTAATACATGCTATCATTATCTTCTTGAAAATGTCAATAAAAATGTTGAAACCCACTGTTCTACAACACTCAACACTTATTAAGCAAAAACACAATTCCCTCCCAATCACCCCTGTTCTATTTCAGTATTCACCATCTTTACTTACAAGGATATATCATGCATCAATAGCAAAATGCTTAAAAAAGAGGCCACAGTAATCATTTACACAGATGCATTTGTCTGTCTGCCTGTCTGTCTGTCTGTCTGCCTGTCACTTTCTCTATGTCCTATGAATCTCTATGCATGCCTTGAAGCCTGGTCTATGTTGTCTTGGGTCTATGCCAGTCAGTTCCATATGCCATCTCTCATGGCCATAGAGAGAGGGAGTACTATTTTCGTGTGTGTGTGTGCGTGCGTGCGTGTGCGTTTATGTGTGCGTGTGTAAGCCACCTGTTCAGTGAAAGGTTGTTGTTTTTTCACCTGGCTCTGTGCTGGGAGTGGAGCTCCACAAACCAATAAGCTGCCTCTTGGCCAGCCATCCACTTTTACTCTGTTGGACACACAGGCTTAGAAATGGACCGGCAATGGCTGAATAGCTGAAGCCCCTGATACATTGCCTTCAGCCTCATTGTGTGTCATTTGTGTATATGTGTGTGTGTGTTAGCTTTAGGTAATGAGTAAAAGTATTGTAATGCAGATTCTTATTGGTATAAAATAAGGATGCAGAGACAAGCTCTATATGTTTTCCTTCTCTGTGCTAATTTTTCTCAATCTAGCACATCCCTATCACACTATATAGCACTTTGGTGTTCTCTCTCCCTCCCCAGTTCTGAACATCTGTCATTTTCTTACTTTTTCATCTTCTTCTGCTCTCTCTCACCTCTTCAGTGCATCTGTGCTTTTTGCATCCTCTTCAGAAGCACTCCATCTCCAGACCGCCCTGCTCCTCCAAATAATTAGGAGATAGAGAGAGAGACACAGAGAGAGAGAGAGAGAGAGAGAGAGATGAGAGAGACACAGAGAGAGAGAGAGAGAAATGAGAGAGAGAGAGAGAGAGAGAGGCCTTTTGATCAGCATCAAGAGAGATGAAGCACTAGTTGGTACAGAGAATCTTCATGAGACATGGGGAGCATGCAGGCTCATTGTGTTCAACATTTAAACCTGGCCCAAATCCAAATACACCCATTCTTCTAATACCATATGTAACACAACAGCCTGCAAATATCAACACATATTGTATATACTGTAAATCACCATTACAGGTGTAAAATAATATTATAAAAAATATGGTAAATAATAATTTAATAATTCTGATTTTGAGAATGCTTGGTTTAGAAACAAAGTTGTTTCTTAATCCACTCCATTAGCAGTTCTAATAATCAAATCTGTAAAAAAAAGATATTGTTCCATGCCCTGGAAACATCAGTTAATATGTGTCAAGCAAACGTGGTTTTATTTCCTTGGTGCAAACTATGCTAACCACAAAAAGTCCATGTTTTGTATCGCTTGGCCGTGAGCGATGCTAGTTCCTGTTAGTGCTGGCAGGTATTACTGCAGTGAACAATGCTAAATCCACTCTAGCAGACCACTTACACTGCAGGAGCTTAGTGTGGCTCGGGCTTCATTTAGCCTCTCAATATAAAAGCACAAACAAAATTTCACACTATCACTACCCCCCCACACACACACACTGTACCCCCATTTTCCATTAACCTGCAGTAAGGTCATTAGGAAATAAAGTTCACCTCTAATTACTGCTGACCTGCCACCATATGGTGGCATAAGATAACAGTACTTTATGCCCCCATACAGCCAGGAGGGCAGGTCCAGTTATCTTTTGCCTGTTATTGACACATTGATATGTTGACCAATGTGCCCACCAAACACTGGCTGTGTTTTTACATACAGTAAGTGCTGATATTTTACTTTAATGGGAGTGTTTCTCGAATTTCTAAGCCATTAAAAAGAATAAAATAATATTTACACGGAATGCATGGTGCAGCATCATCTGGGGACTTGATCTTAACGCAGAGCTCATTGATGGGATGCAGTAGTGTAGTGTCTGCTTGACAGGGAACTATTGACGTCCAATGATATGTCACTAAGCCCCCTAATATATTCTTCTGTATTTTCCTCTTGTCCACTTATTACGCATTACTCTATCTCTATAAGGCTCTCTCTCTCTCTCTCTCTCTCTCT
>JAODUH010015313.1:0-27384 GCA_027564835.1 Typhlichthys subterraneus | reverse complement strand
TCTGCCTGCCTATCCGCCTGCCTATCCCCCTGCCTGTCTATCTACCTGCTATTTTCCTGTTGAAGAATTAAACTATTTACATAACATCCTATTGTCTAAAGCCTGTCCCACTGGGGGTTTACACTCACCTGCGCTAAGCGTAACACATATACAGCAAACGGTAATGTAGCAAAATGCAAGGAGATATTTGGTGAATTTGACAAGACATTGCTATCTTACAATTAGCTTGCAATAACTACATTACATTTAACTCTGAGCACAAAGCATTAGATGCCACATACAATTAAATTGACTTAACATTACTGATTTTAGAATTCTGCTCCTCCAGCGGGTTTCCACATTATACCAAGGCTGTATCGGGGGCAGATTTCCACAAACCTCCATCATTTCAGTGTGTCGGCGAGAGCGAATAAAGGAACAAAAAACAGAGATCCCAATGAGAGACTTGCCAAGAATGATTTTGAGGGGAGAAAAAAAAAAAAAACAGTTGTGCTGATGTGCTATTAATAACTGTCAAGTGATACGTTATACAAATATTTCAGCAGAACTGATGGTCCAATGGTTTCTCAACACAACCGCAGGGCTATAGAGGGGCGAGAACAACAGTAAATGCCAGACAAACATTTCTAAACATTTTGGCACTGAATATTTGACTACATTGTACTGCACAAGTACACAATTATCGCTGCCCGTGTTGAGTACAAGTAAGTAAAGGATAAAATACAGGGAAAATCTTCACTCAAAAATAAATCTAAATAAAATGTGTTGCTTTTACTGCCGAAACTGTGGCAGCCGAACTAACCGAGCCGCTAATGAAACTGTGCACGTTACGAATACACACGCAGACCTGA
Organism: Typhlichthys subterraneus; assembly: GCA_027564835.1. Classification (NCBI taxonomy): domain Eukaryota; kingdom Metazoa; phylum Chordata; class Actinopteri; order Percopsiformes; family Amblyopsidae; genus Typhlichthys; species Typhlichthys subterraneus. The sequence continues at coordinate 26,533 of JAODUH010015313.1, read as the reverse complement.
GAGAACAAGTGTGATCATCCACATGAACTCTCCGCACCTAAATGGACACAGTTTAGGTGTGGAGAACATGTTCCCTGTTTACAGGCTCAACAGGGAAGACGCTGCCGTCTTTAGGACAAGGTGCGGGTACACTGTTAAAAGGGAGTAGAAAGAAAACGCCTCTGAAAGGGGAGCTTGTGTGAAGTGACGCTCTATATCCTCTCTCCTCACTTCCTCTTGGCCTTCAGGTCGTTGAATAAACACACACACTGCCACGAGATGGCCGTCTGATTGTCGGGTCAGATAAATTGTGGCGCTCCACAGCCAAAACACACACACTTAATATGAATCCTACAAGGTTGAAAGAAGCAGAGTGGAAGAAAGAGGTGGAACAACAGCCAGAAAATAAACGAGATAAACAGCTCGTCCTTGCATGCCTGTCTTGCAGACGGAGGAGTGCCAAGGCACTGACACGCTCATCGGGGGCTCGTTGCCACATTTTGGCGGTTGGCCGGCGTAGAGATAGGCTGCTCTGCAGAGGAGGTGCTAATCTCCCAGAGCCTCTGACAGAGGAATTCTGAGCCATCTGCTGCTCATATCACACAATAACCAAATCATAGTAGCTCTGCGGTCAGCGGGAAGTCCGGGACCCCTAGGGGGTCCTCAGAGGTACTGCAGGGGGTCCTCCAAATTATTTATCGCAAACGTATTTTCTTTCAAAAATGTAAACATCAGAAAATACATTAACACAAAGACATCCCGTCATATAAAAATAGAAATCTGTCAATAATTATTTTAATGGTTGGTTAATGGCTTACTTTGTACCTGTGCTATAAATATAGAAATCTGTCAATTATTTTAATGGCTTAGTTAGTGGCCTACTTTTACACATAACACTACACTATAGGCCGCTCTATGCATTATTGTTTGTCAGGCAACTAAATATTTTCTACCATATGTGATAGAAACACGGCACAAGGACCCCCTATCAACCAAGGGGTCCTTGTTCCAAAAGACTTTGAAGACTTCTGCAGCAGCTGATGCAGTTTCTTAATAGTGTAAGCTTAAGTCCAGACCACTAACTTTAGTCCAGGTCCACTCAAGTATAGGGGAAATGTCTGGAAAGAATGCTGAACATGCTGGTAATAAACCCAATATGAATGCATAAAACCCTTCTTCATATGGACTGACATGTTTAAAAAATACATTTTAAAATAAAATGTAAAAAAATAAAAAGGGAAAACCTTTAACTGTGAGACATCTTTTTTTTGGCAAAGAGCCAGTAAAGGTTGTAATATTTATTAGCTTGGAGGGAGCGTGGCATGCACAAAGGACTAACTGTGGATGCGATAGATCGTCTCATGCGCATGTAATGGGGGTCTGATGTCGCTAATGCAATGAAAACAGGGGTTAAAAAGATTTACATTGAATTTTAAAAGCCAATGTTTCACCCCCACCCGTGAAATGATATGCATTTCCATCTCTGCATATTAAGCTGGGGGAAAAGCTAGCAAATGGAAGATAGTGTGGGACAGTAATTTAATAAAACACCAATGAAAAGTGGTCTCCGTGAAATGTAGAGCTCCATTAACGTGCAGCATTATACTAAGTCAGAGAAATGGAGACTTGCTGTTTGTGGCTAATTTCATTAAAGTTGTCATGCTGTCATTCAACACATACTTGGAGCTTTTCACCTTATACTGAAGCAAAAAAAGGACTGCATTGTGTGATTATAGTGATTTAAAATGCTTCTTACACGTTTTAGCACATTAACGTCAACGACAAAATTAAATTGACATAAAATGAGTAACCGGGTATAAAAGTGGCAACAACGTTACAAAAAGTGTCCCACTATGGAGTTTTATATTCTCAAATAAATATGTTGCAGTTGATGCTTTCGTTCCCCCTCTTCAGTACTGTGATTCCTGCCATACCCAGCCCTCCATTACAGACAGTAAATAGCAGGAAAGAGGTTTTTATGCTTGGCTTCAGTTTGTGGTAGAAACTTTATCAAACATCTCTAACGTGGATCTTAACCTTTATTTAGCCCCCCGATGACTCGCTACCTCACCAGGAGACCCTGGCCATGAAAACAAACAGTCCCACAGAAAATTGTTCCAACAAAATAAGAACGTATCTGCCAAAATGTACGCAAAAGTGAAATTTGGATTTCTCGCCTTTCAAAAATATGCCTTTCATAAATACATGCCAGAATTGTAGTTCTGTAGTTCATAAATACTGCCGGAATTGTAAATGCATTTCCTGGTCTCTTTCAACCAGGCACCGAGGGACATTATAATTACATTCCAGCCACCAAGTCATTGTGAAACAATTCAACATTTAAAAAGGCATGAAACATTTTGAGGAAATACGCCACACCTTGAAATCTTTACATGAACCGTAGAATCTTCTGGTACCGTTTCATGAATGATCCTTCCATGACTGCTGGTTGGTGTTCCTTATTTCACACCAACCAGATGATGACAAAGGAGTTGGTAGGCTCTGTCTTTAGGTTCAATGTATAGTATTCATACTGTAGTAAACAGATTACATGAAAAGAACAACAATGTGCTTCTACTTTTCCATGCATAAACATAAACCAAACGTAAAGCTAAACCCTGGCTACACATTAAATATTTAGCACATGACATTTGCAAAGCTGTTTGCCCTCTGGCAGCACCACGCCACACATAACCTTGGCAAACACACATGTTTAATGGCAAATGGGAAGTAGATAATTGCCAGAGCATGACACGGTTTACATACTGATGTTTTAAATCAGCCACATTAAACAGCGTTAGGACGTGATTAATGGCTGCGCTCTGATTAAACGTGCAAAGCGACCGGGGGACCTTTCTTCAGTTTTCACACGCTCAAAATGGACTCCCAACTGTCACCGAATGCTCAGCCACCCACCATCCCAGAGAGAAGCATCTGGCCTGCACATATACAGCTCTTACATTGTTTCTGGCTGTGCCAAAAGCTTTTAGGGATGTACACCGGTTGATGCACGAGTCAGTATAGCATGCAGTACCGTGCCAAGAGCAGTTCAGTTACAGCTAAGGCAGAACCGCCGGCCTGATGATTTGTGTCACTCAAATCAGTGCATGCACAATCTAACTGTCCACAAATGTTTTTCGCCTGAACATTGACAATGTATTATTACAATTCCCACATTGTTAGGCAACTTACAGCTACAGTTTTTAGGCAAAGAAAGACATTGTGATTCATGCTCAGTGAAACACCCAGAACAGTAGACTGTAGTGCCCCCAAAAACTAAGAAAGGATTTTAAGGGTAAACAAACAATAAAAAGTGGGAATTTGTACAGGAAGATATAAATTCAAAAATATTGTTCTTGCTTCCAGTTCAAAAGGATGTAAAAAAAGTTGAATTTGTAAATGCAGATATCTCTGGAGCAGAGACACGCTACTACTACATGACCAGGGAGTTTTCAAGAGGTAAAGTGCCTTTAGTGTCAACAGTGTGTCTTGCTGAAATCTGTAAAGAGCCAGTTCCATTCAACATGATTCATGTCTGTCCTGACTGTTATTAAAAGGCAAATGCTCCCTAAAACAAAATCCACATATGGTCAGTTTCCTGCACACACACAACATTAATAATTTTAAAAGCCTTTGATCTCACATTTCCATGCATTTATGACACTTCTAATTGACAATCAGTAATTGCCCCCCCATATACCAGTGTAATCACTTACCCCTTAACTTACTATAAAAGTACCCTGATGTATGCATGGCATGCATTAATATTTATATAGGGATAAGACATGTTACACATCTTATAGCACAGCTTATTATAAGTCATCTTAAATAGTCACAGCAGGGTGAGGGAAAAATAAAAGGTTGTCGGGAGACAGACAGTAAGTAACACCTCTGCTGGCATCTTTCACAATACAAGACACTGGGTGGAAAGCTGCCGTTTGTGCCCCAGAGCACCAATGTAGCCCGGGAGAATGCATTGGGCATTTGGCTGGAGCAGGATAAGGCACAGCCATCTTCATTTGATGTCTGACGTGAACGGTAGGATTTGTGTTTGCTATGATTTGGAGGTTTATCTTCAATATTAATCTGTTTATTCATCATGCTATTGTTGTTTTACTAAACTTGACGCCATAGCATTTGCAAATGTATAGCGCTTTGTAGGCCCATATATAAATGGGCCTACAAATGAGTATACAGCTATACTCATTCTTTTTCATGTAAATGTGATTGACCAATTAACGCATATTTGCTTAATTCCTGCAATGCCTTTGTGGTTATTTCTGATTATTCATTATATTAGAATCAGTACATTTATATGCCATTATCACTGTAAATTATCCATGGTTACAAATACATTTAACTATTATTAATATTACTTATAATGTTTGTAGTCCCCACTTGCTAATAATAACCGATTCAACCCATCAAACTGCTCCTATTCCAGTAGATGAACATCCAGCATTTACACATTATTTCAAATTGTGTTGAGTATAAAATGTGATATTTCATTTTACGGGGAAACATAAACATCAGCTGACCTAAAACAGCAGTAAGTGACGAAATCACTCAGAACGGCGTTGTGCGTTCTGAGTGGTCTGAGCAGTTGTATCTTATCATTTTTATGGTGCAGGTTGAGGCAGAACAATGACTCAAACCCAGGGCCCCCTATACAGTCTTAAACCCACCCTGTCTACAGAAACCACAGGCCATACACTACATTTCCTACTCTCTATAATCCGTAGTATTAAAGGATATATCTCATCTAAAAAGACTGCTTTTTCAAAACTTTGTTTAACTTGAGGTGTAGGCTTAATTGTGAAAATGTACAATAATACAGTAGACTAAACGTAATATAGCATAAGATAGCCCCAAAAACATAACTGCAAATTGAATTCAGCTAATATTTCTCAAATATAATAATAAAAAAAGTAGTCAAATATAAAAAGTTCTGATTCAGTCAATTAGGCCTATATGTGGATTGTAATTCCTGCTCTGTGCCACAGAAAGAAAAACGGAAAACCATGTAGAGGACAAAAAGCTTTTCAATACTCAGCCCCTATAGCTATACACACCTCCAATAAATAACAAGCATTAGGGATGGGGGTAAAGTAAACAAACCCCGATACATACACAGTTCAAAAAGATAATTCATCACTCATTTGGGTAAAAAGAGGGAGGCGGATAATTTTCCACCTCTTTTACACTGCCAAAAGCCAGAAAAACCAAATGGAAATTCTTATGAACACGAAGGTATCTACTCAGTTACTCAAATCCTCTTTAACCCTAAACAGCAATCCACATAAAAATGTGCCACAATGTCAACAGCTATGCAAACTTTAATGACACGTGATGTTTGTCATCTGCTATGGCATTCGCGGTGAGATATAGATGCTGCTACAGAGGGCTCACAAAAGATGTTCAGATGCATTTTATGGACTAATTGCAATGTGTGAAGCCTAATATACGGGTGGTCAATTCAACGAACTACAATAGATTACAGTTTAAACCTATTGTAAATATTTAAATATTTAAAGAAAAACTCAACCGCTGCATGAATTTACTGCAAGAAATATCACATCCAGCTGACAGACAGTTGGTAATCCATTAATAGGATACTATTAGGGGCCTGCTTTGTCTTCCAATGGAGTCAAATCTCGTTGAATGGGCTCTCCCATTGCCACTAACGGTGAAGAGAGTGCTTAGGGGACAATGGAGAGATCATCCAAACCAAAGATTGTTTAGGCCTACATAAAGAGTGGCTTAATTTACACAAAGCAAAGTTTTAGTAAAGTTATACATTTTAGATTGAGCGTGTATATGGAGTTGTGGAAGACCAAATTGTGCAAAACGACCAGAGACGCGGATAAAACGCATGTGAAACACGCATATGAAAACGAAGAGGGGGTTAAAGTTAAGTCAAATTTCTTACCAGTTGCGCTGGGCTCTAGAATGATGTAGAGAACTACGACAGTCCACAGAGCCTTAGCTTGACATCTCCGCAGACGATGGCTCACTGATTCCCGAGTTGGATACATTCCTCCGGCTCAATACTGGACTACGTCCCTTTCCACATCCACTGGAGCGATAAACACGTGCAAACGGGAATTTCTGAACAATAAAGACACTCGGTAGCCTACCTAGTCCGTATTTTCTACTCAAAGAGAAGGAAACACGTGAACCGGTGAGGTAAAAGCACGAATCACTTTTCCTTGTCCGCGTCTCCCCGCTTCTCTTTCCTCATAGAGTCCCAGCGGTTTTCCCTCTAACTGGGAGCGCAGCGCTTCTAACCAACTTCAACGAGAAGGACTCGCACCCATAGCCACCTGGCTCTGATTACTATGACACGTGTCGCCACCTTGTGTTCATTATTTGGTATTACCAGGAAACAGCAACTGGAATTAATTTACAGAAAAATATACAGCGTTCTTTTTCAATTATTTGCAGTGAGTTTGATCAAAGATCCTTCTCACGCTATAGATTTTCTCAGTACTGGAAATACTATACTATACCTTTATCTGGCCGTGTGCCTGTCAACAATCAAGTAGCCCATAGCCTATGGCTACTATACATAAATAGGCAGTTTTTCTCAATTTAACATGAAAAATATAATTTAAAGGTATGAACCACAGTTGTTTGTCTAACAAGTAACAGTAATAAAGTAGGCTTATAAATTGTTATATTGGCCTACATATCCTTGAAGTCTTTAAATGTATTTAGACCATTCTTGGCCATACTGTGCAGTAGTCTCATATATAGATTATTTTCCAACGTTCTACATTTATATTTTGCACAATCAGAAATTAATGGAAAGGTTTACTTAATGTACAAATACATTATTAATTATTATCAATAATAATTATGAGAAATTATTATTATTATTAGTATTACTACAGATAGAAATAAATTAAACAAGGTCTTAAACTGTGATATATTCATCAGTCACGTATATCAGCTAACACACACACACATCTTTTTTTTTTGTTGGTGTCAATAAAAATACACCACTCCACCCTAAAACACTATTAACATCTCACCACTAAGACAGTCTACTATAATGCTATGTGAGTTTAATTAGCCAAACTAGTGAACTGCAAACATTACTCAGATCACAATTGTGTTATGCGTGAAATGCTCATTAAAACATAACGTTGACTCTATAAAACAGGAGAAATGCAGATAATAGACATTCGCTTTGGAAACAGGTGTAGGCCATAACATTTATTTCACACAACAGTTTAATTAACAGCAACAAAGGGCCACCCATCGACATCACTCTCAGAAATAAGTGTCTTATTTTATTGTTACTTAAATGAAAAGGTTACTTTAGCCTATTCCAAATGATAGCTACAAAAACAAATATTATGCACTTGAATTGTTTCCCTTTGAACTTGTTGATGTAGGTTACCATACACTTATTATATACACAGCTATTATGTTTTCTTCAAATCATAACCTACCTAATCCATATTTATGCTGTTTTCTTTGTAATAAAGGGTCGTAAATTGTCCATCGTCCAACTCAAATAAGACATGTCCCTGGCTGGTCAAATATGTAAATTATTATCTTTGAAAATAAGTTAGGGTTGATAACGCAACCATGCAACGGCAGCCCTCTCTAAAACCGGAAGAGGACAGGGGGATTAGGGGTCGTGAAGATTTCGTTTGAAGAGGATATCACCCAGGCTCTGAGAGACAGAATCTCTTTGTTGTAAAGGTGATGATGTCTCAGGTCGGTGAAGGGAATAAAAAGATAAGTGATGGTGATGGATTTTCAAATCCAACGGGCACATTTTCAGTTACTTCCAGATCGCTCTTTCCTGATCTTCAGAGGAGTGTAATCACAGTGTCTGTTCATTCACCCCCGTGGAAATGTGTTAGCACTTAGCGCATGCTTCAATCAGCAGAGAACACAAGACAGGTTCCACCACAGTTCAGACATCATTTAACGGCTGACAGAGAAATAGTGACCTCACTGCGCCACTCCCCATCGACCTCAACCCTACATGAAGGTCCATCTCTACATCTAGCCCATGTAGTCAGAGATGGGCAGTATTTATGACATGTATTTGAATGTGTACAGAGAACTCTGGTACATTTTGAAACGATTGGACAGCCTTTAACCAATCAGCATTGCTACAACTGTTTGAATAGCTTCATCTAACTCTACCATCCTATTGAACACTTAAATGCTTCCAATGTCATTGCATTAAGCTACTCCCACTGGCTGCTGATTGGTCCACCATCAGCGGCTGTGTGAATGCAAAAGACAATTGGCGGACTGTAATTAGATTTTCGCTTTTGACAAAATGTGTATTAACTTACAATCGCTTACCACACATTTAACTGGTTGCATATGTATGTCAGATTTGTTAAGCAAAAGAAAAACAGTTGTGTATTGGCGAACATTGTCCACTAAAAGGTATAGTCATTGTGGCAAAAAACAAAAAGATTATCTGATTCTGGCTTAGAAGCCCCTCCCCACTACATTTTGATTTGCTTGGCGTTAAGCTAATCATTTTGTCAAATACAGTACATTTGTACTCACAGTTGGCTAGCTATCCATGTCGTGTACATGCTGATGAAATAATGCTGTTTCTACAACCTGGCTCTATAAATAGTAACACAAACAAAGTTGCGCAGACCGCACACAACACTATCCTAGCCTTCGCAATGTGTTTCAGATGTGTGGGGTGCTGCTTCTGGGGGAGGTACCTATGTTGCCTACATTGAAGGGAGAGGTGCCCCATTGGAAAAATATTTTTTAGTGTTTTTAAAATACATTGCATGGCTGCTGTATTTTGTAGTTTATTTTGATACACTTACAAGTAGCGTATTTAGTATTTCATTTAAAAATATGCCCATCCCCTGCATGTATCTCCTACATCTGTGTAGGCTGTTTGAACTTCAGCTGTTGTTTGTTGTTGTTGTTTATCAAAACCACTTGACACATTGCATTGTTAAAGACTTCCCAACGCCCATGACAAGAGCCCAGGCTTCTTCACAAATATCCACCACAGTTAGGTTTCTCCATGAAAGTCCAAACCTTCTCAGAAACAACAATAATATTTTAATGGAGGTGCAATGTTTTTTTATAGGCTACATTCATTATGATAATTGAAGACGTATTGATAAAACCCATGATGGACCATGTCAAATGCAAGTGAAAGGAGATTCATGAAAGTTAAACTGAGTTACTGGGTTTCTTGTGGGCTGCAGAAGAGTGTGTTTCAGACAGCATATCATTGGAGCTACTCATGGGTGGTCCCTGACTCTGATTACCATCTGTATGTAGGCTGTGTGTGTGTGAGTGATAATTGTTTTTAATGTCATTGACAGCTTCATGCTAGATGCTATCAATGCTCATTACATAAACAAGTAGAAGATATCAGTATAGTGTACAGTATCTTCGGCCTGATGCTTGACTTTACAGCACATAGCTACTAAGCTCCTAGCTACTACAGGAATACACATTTTCCAGGAGACTCATACGCTAATAGACAATATTGTAATAATAATTTTGTATAATATAATTTTGTATAAAGATACACTCCTCAATTTGAATCGAACGTGGCTGAAATCAACATTACAAAAATAATGTGTAGGCTGTTTGGTTCATTCCACACGTGAGTGCTGTATGGCTTGCTTCTCTCTGGTCATCGTTGTGTTTCAAAACATAAACTGTGAGTTGGGAAATACATTTTGGGTTTTGTGGGTGCTACAACGCAAACGAGGAGTAAACCTTAAAAAAAAGTATTTTTTAAAGGCCCTCACCGCAGACAAAAGGCCTTTGATGTCTGCTGTGTGTTCACTCCACTGGAAGCCAAACAGGAACGTGCAAGAGAGGATGTGGAATGGCCTGTGGACACCATCCAGGCTCTGTTCAGATGTGTGGTCACAGTCACTCCTATTCATCTTCTCAGTGTACCAAGCAGCTTTATAGCCCCACAGATTTTAAGCAGAATTCAGGCCAGACATGCGGAACCCAGCCGAGAGAGAAATTGGTGATGATTCATGTTCCATGTTCGACATCTATAGTTGTCAAAAGCCTTATTGTCAAGGCCCCTTCGTAGCCAGTGGACCATAATGAAAGCTTTCCAGTGATTGCTTTTGATATCGGGATTATAAATATGGTTTTGGAGCTTTGGCTTTGATTCATTCGTGTTAGCAAATAGCTTCGCTTTTTTTCTAAACCATATTCAGACTATTATTTTACAAAGAAATAGTCACAAACTATAATTTCAATGTTTATGACATCACTACACCCAGACTTGAAAACAGACGCAAACTACCTAACCACACCAATCTGGATGCTAGGAATTGCTCGTGGCTGAAACTAGCATCACAGAAATGCATTATTGTTTTCAGTTGGAAACTCGGAGAGCACATGTACCTCTCAACCAAGAGTGGCTTGCATTCCTTCTCTAACCGTCCCCAAAGAACCACATGCACTTGCATGCACTAACAGTTACAGTATGTTTCATATAACACTGTACTTTATAACACCATATTATATCACAATCAAATTGCCGTTACATCGCTCCACACACCGCAGCGCTCCAAGCTTACCTCAGAATTTGACGAATGATGTCTTTCTCAGACACGTTGTCCTGTCCTTGTCGGTGCCTTTTAGGGGTGATACAGAGGAAAAAACACAAATGTAGGCTTCATGCCAGGCCCAGAGAAAGTCATTTGGACATTTAATAGCTACGGACCAGGTCAGCTTAATTGTATGCCTCGGTGTGATTACCTGACGTAATGACAGCCAATCCAAATACAAGCTGTAAGCCATTACTGGCTGAAAGAAGGGAACACGTTATGCGTCGCACCATGTCAGCATTACACCACTGGAACAAAGCGGGAACCAGGCAACGTGAAAACGTTTCTGTCCTAGCTTACCTACCCACATGGGGATAGAGAGGAACTCTTCAAGGCTGTTATACATCCCACCTGCCAGTGCTGCCGGTACCTTTGATGAGTGGCAGCAGGTCCAAAACCACACGCTAAGCCGTCAAAACAATAATTTACTTCTGGAAACATAAATAAATCAACTTGTTCATAATAAGGGTCGGTATGTGACAAATAAATGCTTGTAGCTGCAGCTGAACTGACCTTTTCAGTTTAATTTAAACTATGACAAGTTAATTACTGTAAAGGTTTAGGAAGTAATTCTGGAGAAAGCTTGTTGGTGTTTGAACTTGATCAAAACATAAACACCTAACCTGTGAACCCCCCCTTCCCCATCCCATTGTAAAGGCTTTAGTTGTCTTTGCTTTCGATCCCATTTGATCCCGAGCAGGCTACTGGCTTGTTTTTTCAGCACACAGAGAACAAGGGGAACCTTTAGGGGTGCTCAGCCATAATGAGAATGTGATCTGTAGGCCTACATACAAAGACGTAAATCACAAATGTCACTGTAGGCCTACTATTATTATTATTATTAATATGTTTCTATGTTTGCATTTGTGCACAAGTCTTGTTTAAACATTGGTCCAGAAAGAAGAAGTTGTGTGAAATTATATTCACTCCACTACTGGTAAATCGTACTAATGTATTTTCTCCTTCAGTTTGCATGTTTTCCATCCACATCTCCCACTCTTTCTAAAAACATCTGTCTTTTTCTACTCTGTCCGTTTGGCTGGAGATTGAGCTTATGGCGGCCACAGACCTGCTAACACCTATTAACTGTAGACATTTATCAGGATTATAGCGTCTAGCTCACATCACAGGCATATGTTTCACACTTTCTGCATAAAGGAGGAAGAGAATGCCTCAGTTTATCCTTCACAGCTGGTCTCAGGAATGTATTTTGAGAGGCATTACCTTTTTAGAAGCATCGTTCTTCTGAATGCTGGATTGTTGGTTTCTGGGTGCCTGGATCTGTTTATCAACAACAAACACACTTCCCAGCAGAAAACCTATAATTTATATTGTCCTGCTCACTCTAGTTTCTCTTGTGAGTGTTGCTTTCCAAACAAAAGTCTGCCAAGTCAGTCACTGTTGGCTTAAACACCTCTGTACGGGTGAGGTGTATGACTTTAGGGAAGGTCAAATTCTGCATAAAATTACATACACTATTTTAATAATTTAAAAGGCCACAACAGTTGTTCTCATGGCAGTTTTAATGATGTTCGATATGTTAGTTCTCCAGGCTTTGGGTTGTGAGGTTCTTGGGGGGAAGGCATGAGGTTAATACATGTGGAATAGAGAGAGTACTGTGATGAAGTTGCCTCTAGTCACTGAATTGAAGTCAGCATATCAATATCTCTGCTTAACAGAATTAAAGTGACACAACATGATGACATTCAGATAAATACTTAAAGAGCGCTCGATTCAAAATCACTAGAGCCCGGGCACAAGCATTCTTTATACATGGTCACAAAGTCTGCATTACAGTTGTCCAGCTCTGGTTGCTAAGGGAATCCTGGGAGGCTGAAACCAAGCCAGCACTCGAGGGCAACTTCTAACCCAGGAAGAGGACAGGTGTCCTGTTGCTGGGGGCGCACGTGGGGAGGCCCCAGCAGGGGGGGTATAATCATGTGATGACTGTGGGGCCAGCGCGTCCCGTCCGCTCATGCAGCTGTGAGACCTTTAGGGCAATGTCCACCAGGGGCGCTAGCATCACCTGCACACACGATTATGCCATTTGAAAAAAGGGAACTCCTTTTGTGACCATAATCTAATCAGGTTTAGTGTTAGCGGCTAGCTCTGCTGTCGAGAATCTAGATGATAATGGGAATCATCCTTGTCCATTGCAGTGCAGACTCATTCATAAAGGTACCTGCCCGTATATATTACTGTGGCCTCTACACAGTTCTGTGAGAATATGCTTATGCTCGCAGAATGACAAACAAGGATGTGGATTTTGGTTCTCATCGATCGCTCATCAAAATGAGAATATGCAATTATCTTGCTGCAATTTGCTGTACATCCTTATAGACTACAACAAAAAAAAAAAGCACATTTTGGGTGAGCTAGAGCTCTCTATGGAGTCTTGACTGTAGATACCACCAGAACATTTAGTCATAGTTTTGGACATAGTTGAAAGAGATGGGGAAAATTAGGTCCATGTTAACGTAACTGCACACTAAATTGTGTTTTTGAGCTGTAAACTAAATAATACAACCTCTGTGATGAGACACATTTATAAATGCTGGTGTTAATACTGACGAAATTCCAGTTTTTCAAAGAACAATTTGGTCTGAAAATGGCTCTACACTAACCTGACATGCCAGATGGGTTGTTATTCACAAGTCCATCTGGGGAGCCATGCATCAAAATTGTTTGTAAACGGCATGGCACTTTCAAAAAATAACCAAAAATACCTACACCACGCCCGCGTAGCTATCAATATGACGCTGATAGGTAAGTTGTGTTGCTATTCTGACTCAATCACAACGATTTCTAGGCTTTCCGGTCTGATTCTCACAGCAAAATTAAACTAAAGCTTCCGAAATCATGGTGGCCTCGTGTGGCTAGCTCTACACTTCCTAAGCTTTTAAACATAACAGAATTTCATTAGACAAAAACAGGTGCTTTTGGTAAGAATATGAAGAAAAAAAACATTTTCAGCATCCATTCCAGAACCGCCCTGGTCAAAAAAGCACAGTCTATAAATCAAACCTGGCTAACATCAGCCAGATGACCCGCTAGCCTCAGACCTATTTATCTATCAAGTTCAGTTGCTGAAGCAATACGTTTCCTGCTAATCTCACTCATGGAGGCTTTGTGAGCATCACAGAGGATCGAGGACTAAGCACATCTTTGTGAAAGTTGATTCCCTTTACCACAATACATTTCCCCATCTCCCATATCAGTCAAAATGACTTTATGAAGCGTCAGGAGCTCTTAATCTTATTTTTCCACCAAGGCTTGTTTCATCTGCCCCTGCTCTGCATGCCATGTCATAAGTCAAGCACTGGCCAAACATCTGTCTTCTCCCAATTCTGGAAGTCCTATTTTGAGCATTTGAGCGTTGCACCCAAAACAAACCGGCGGGCCAAGTTTACAGATCCTCGCCAAGTGGAAGCCTTCTGGGGCGCCATTAAGTTTGACAGCTTAACAGAACTAGGTCCGGGCCAAGGAAGAAATTATTTAGCTTTAGCTTTTCATAGGGAGCAGTCAGATCTTATCGCAGTTTGACTACATATAAAGGCCCTTATCGGAATTAGGAATTGACTTTAAATAGGTCCATTTGGCCACTGACCTGTGGGTCCTGGTTAATCTTCTGGGGGTCCTTCTCATAGCTGTCTATATAGAGCCTGATTGTCGCCCCGGCACTGCCTGTACCACTGAGACGGAAAATAATCCTAGAACCGTCGGAGAAGATGATCCTCAGGCCCTGAGAGAGAGAGAGAGAGAGAGAGAGAGAGAGAGAGAGAGAGAGAGAGAGAGAATGAAAGCAAAGTGAGAATGTGTGATGACTGTTACAGTAAGTAACAGAAAGTGCTCCTGCGAACCATGCCGTTCGCTAGTTCACCTTCTCAGTTTAGAAGAGAGGGAAATACATTACTAACTGTTTTACAGGACATTAACAACAATGATTTTGCGTTTCATTTTTGCATACTTCGTTTAGTATGTGCTTGCAGAAATGTCTCATAATAAAATAAAATGTAAAAACACAACAATTAAAATAATTTATTTTTATTCCCTTCATTACAACTATGGGAGTGCTATAGTGAAAGTGGATAAAATGCAGATTTACTTTAATGCTAGCTCACACCTGGTTTTTGGACACACTGCCGTCCACAGGGTCAGTGTAGGAAAAGTTGTCGGAGACGGCCACCTCGTATGTCTTGTCCCCTGAGGAGAGTCTCTTTCCCACAAAGGAGGGGTCAAACATGGCCGTCTCCAGATCATTGATCATCTTGTTGGCAGCGTCTGACTCAACCTCTTCATAATCGTATCTGGCGAAAAATGTTGTGTACACACACACACACACTATTTGTATTTTTAAATTAATTAATTACATTTATTTATTTATATGTTTTTAAAGAAAATATGTCATAATGTCAATACACATGTTTACATACAGCATTTTAATTACAGAAAACAATATACTGAAAAAGGTAACTTGAGCATTCACATAAGTAGGTTCTCCATATTACCACTAGAGGGTGCAATAGTACAACAAAGCATATTATAAGAAATATAATAATGAAAATATATTATCTTATAATGATAAATTATATAACACAGAGGGTTCCAACCCAAACCCACTACAGTAAAAAGTTTGGTGAAAAAGAGACCTGGTGAAAAAGTTCCTGCCGAACTTCTGCCAGTGGTCCTTCATGATGTCTTCTACGCTCTGCTTCCTGGTGGCCAAGATAGACAGCCAGGCAAGGACCGCCCACAGGCCATCTTTCTCACGGATGTGGTCAGAGCCTGGCCAGCAAAGAAATGGGACAAATATAGAAAACATGGCGAAGGGAGAAATAATTACAAAAATAACATACTGTACATAATGAAGAACAACATAATAAAAAATGTAAGTGACAGGAAAACAGCTTGTATATCTTGGTGAAAAGGTTTACCATTCCAAAAATGGTGGCAAAGATGGATGTGTGAGTCTGCCTGGGAATATTGTGTGTCCCTTCATTCTGGAGCAAGCAACATAACTGAGTTTATTTTCTAGCCTGCTTCTGCCCTCTAGTGGTCAGAAATAAATTACATATAAAGTGACAATATATTAGAAAGATAATGTCATTGCAAAAATAATCAATGGTTCACACACTTGTGGTATTAACTAATGCTGCGCGTTAACAACGATGACGATGTCCCAGTCTATCTTTACTATGCAAATATGTTCAAATGTGGCTAGTTAGCTCCTTTCTAACAGGGTTTGTGTGAGCCAAAGAGGAAGGAGCTCATGATAATTACTAATTTAACCCCCGATCACACAAGATGCGTCGCTAGAAACGCGTCGCTAGCATAACAATTGTTTTCCATTTTCTAACCATTGTCGCGACTGGCATGTGCTTTTTCTTGCAAGCATAAAAGTTATATTCTCAACTTTTCAGCAGAGTCGCGCTGTTCGTCAATGTGACAGTTGGCCCAGACAGCCGTTCTCTTTGGCGCAGGCTGTCTCTGTGTGATCGGGGGTTTGTCAACACGCTTTTGAAGCGGCCGCGCCTTTAGCGACGCGTCTCTGTGTGATAGGGGCCTTAGGGTGTTATGCTGAAGCCCGGATCGCTCACCGGTGCCGAAGCTCTCCTCTCCACACAACGACAGTTTGCCAGCGTCCATCAGATTCCCAAAGAACTTCCATCCTGTGGGTGTCTCATAGAGCTCCATCTGCAAGGCTTTAGCAACACTGACACACACACGCACGCACGCACACGCACGCACACAAAAGGTTGATCAAATATTCCAATGTGTGTAGCCAGGGAATTCATAAACATTCATTAAGGGACATTTTAGAAAAGAACCCAAAGAAGAGTTGCTTAAAACATTTATGTGATTATCATTTTAAAAGGCTGTTCAAACACTGCACAATGAGACAAAAAACAAACAAAAAAAACATAGAAATTACATTAAAGACAACAGTTGGCCAACTGTTTTCAATAATATTCTACTACATTTTTATAATGTCTACTTTAATTACCACCTGCAGTACCGCCAGGATCCCCCAGGGGTAATACAAACACCCTTATTTGAGAAACACTCAAAGACTAATTAACTTGAAATGGGCACTTACTTGTCGAGGGCTCCACTGGTGGGCATGCTGCGTGCCAGTCCTCTGACACCGGTCTTCTGGAAGTAAGGGATGCTGGTAATATTTGCTGCGATGGCAGCCACCGAGTCGGAGGGGTTGACGAAGAAGCCGTGTTTACCCAGCACCATATTACGGTCCTGAGAAGCACAGAACATGGTAGAAACAGGAGGCTAAACTGTGCTTCAGTGCAGTGAACCGCAGTAAACCTGCATGTTCATTAAGCTCGTAAAGAATAATTCTTTTTAAAGATGTGACGACAATAAATGCTGACAAATTGACGGAAAAATATACTCCTGCTTTGTCGGTTTAACAACAACATCAACAACTTTTTCAGTAAAAAGTGTTTTGGTTAGGGATGCACCGATTGCCTGGCCGATTCTCTGTTTTTTGTCAAGCCTGACCTGCCCGTTCCAATTTTTGCTGATTCCGATTTTCATAGTGTTTTAAATATCTTTATTACAGCTCTGTCATTTAGATGCAGATATATTTATTTTAAAATGAACTCACATTTTATGGTCCCTTAGACGTCATCACTCGCCGCTCATCATAGTAATTTGTTGACGGCCCCTTAACCGTCAATGCTCATGTCGTGTTTTTACACTTTTACAAGACTGCGTCCTTTTAACAGGACAGTGAAAGGAGCCGGACACCGAGAGGGATTAACTGCCCGAACACGGGAATCTTTAAATATTTTAGCCACGTGTGTAACAACTATCGCTACGGGTAGGCTGCTCTACACAGCATGCATCGCCAACTCCGAGTCATCAAAACAAAGAGATAACAACAAGATGCGGTACGGTAAAGACTGGCAGTGAAGTATGATTTCTGAGGTGTCCCTACAATGAATGGATAAGCCATGTAACTTACTATTTTTACAATTTTAACAATAGGCTACTATGCAAATGGTTTTGTTCTGTTTAATCTTATTTTTTTCTAAAAGATATTGATGCTCAAAGTGTGAATGTCTGTGTAATATAAAACCAGTAGCTTAACAAAGTCTTGACGTCTTCCTTGGACACCAATTTTCATGTCCACACCATGCTGACGTGCAGGTAGACTACCATGACAACTAGCTACATTCTCGAGAGTAAAAGAAGGGAGAGTGAACGTGGAAGTCTTTGCAGCGCATGCATGCGGCTGCGCAACTGCGTAAAACTGTGCAGGCCTAAGCGATCGGTAACGTAACCGGCTATATAAACACAGACCGGCCGATTGCCGATCATTGCCGGTCTTGGTGAAAAACAGCCACCGGCCCGATTGATCGGTGCATCTCTAGTTTTGGGTTGGTAGGTTGAACTGTAAAAGCTAACTTACACCATCTCCATCGAAGGCAGCACCTAAGTCATACTCTCCTGCCTTCATTGCGTTCACCAGGTCAGCAGCGTAGGTCAGGTTCGGGTCAGGGTGGTGACCCCCAAAGTCCTCCTGGGGCACACAGTTGACAGCTGAGCTGGCAGGAGATCCCAGCTCTTCACAGACTATCTTTCTCACATACGGGCCAACCACTGGTCAAAGGGAAAGACAATTGAAATGGTAATAACGCCTCAGTACAGTATAGGAAGAGAGCTTGGAAACAGAGAGGGCTTTTTTTGAAAGGGGGGACTTTTCACGCCCACTTAAGAGACTGGAAGCGGTATAGGTTAGGAGGATGAAACTAATGTAATAACATGCGTATAATAAACCCTGGACGACAATGCATTCATATTTCCTAAATTGCTGTCTAATGTTGAAATCTGAGCAGAACTGTTGATTTGTCCTTAAAACAATATAGAACTTTAATATAACACTACACCTTACGTCCCTTACCTTGATATACTGTAGTCCACATGCGGTTATGGTTGGGTATGAAAGAGTCTATTGTTGCTGTATTAAATAATGACACTTTTTGTTGACTTTTTGTCTGACATTGGCTACAGTCTCGTGAGTCAAGTCGGTTATGTGGACTACTGACGTAAGCAAGTCAAGGCTTTCACCAATCAGAACGCTAACCATGGCGGGTAAGTGAGTGTGTGTCGTACCTCCGTGCATAGCATCCAGGCGGACGTTAATGTGATTAGCCCCAGAAAGCAGTTCCTTCATAGCAGGGAAGTCAAAGATGTCCCTCAGCATCTCTGCGTAGGCCTCCACAGAATCCACGATCTCCACTGAGACAAGGGGAAAACACAAAGTACTGAACAAACGTTCCCATGCAGTGGATATTACAGCGCATGAAGTAATGACCAGAGGTGGAAAGTAACTAATTACAATTACTCAAGTTACTGTAATTGTTTTTGTGTACTAAATGTTTAATTTTACTTTTACTTAAAGTATGTTTTGTAATTATTGTAATTCACTTTCAGTCATTCATTCTTTTTTAAAACACCTGGCATATAACAAACAAGACACAATACATACTATAGCGATATATCATTCAAAAGCCACAAATTCACCATTAAACAGCACTGTACCTGTGAAGGGCTTGAAGGTGTTCACCTCAAAGGTCTGCTTGCCGATCTTGGAGATGTCCACTTTGAGCTCTGGGCAGATGTGGTACTCCTGCAGACTCTTGCTGACCTCAAATATTTTGTTTGTGATGCCCTCTGGGGCGGGTCCTGGAGACAAGAGGTTATGCATGTGTCACTATTTACATGTAGCTCCAACCA
Source organism: Typhlichthys subterraneus (assembly GCA_027564835.1). Lineage (NCBI taxonomy): Eukaryota > Metazoa > Chordata > Actinopteri > Percopsiformes > Amblyopsidae > Typhlichthys > Typhlichthys subterraneus. Next base: position 7,202 of record JAODUH010015313.1, on the reverse strand, counting down.
AAAGAATGAACCTGTTTAACCAATTGGTTGCATTAATGCAAGCCAACTGTTGCGCATGCTAGAATTGTAACCTGTGGAGAAAACTGCATATTAAACTTAATTTTTGTGGAAAAGTCACAAAATGTTTAAAGTGTTTTTTTATCAGATTTGACTTGCGATTGTATACATGCAGTTTTTATGTCCCAGTTACAATTGAAAGTGCAGTTAGCTTGCTCCCCAATCATTTCAATACAGTCTTCCTAAATAACTGCCCGGGGCGCTTCAAAGATGGCTGCCAAGTAGCAAGACTTGTCTATAAGGTGCATTTGGTGTTACACAACTCAATGAGGTATTGTTTAGGGTTAAGAACAACAACTAAACACAAAGAAGCATTCATTATCTGATGATTAATTCAACTACACAACTCACCTCCACTGGAGATGTTGTACTTGATGCCAAAGTCTCCATTGGGGCCCCCGGGGTTGTGGCTGGCTGTGAGAATGATGCCCCCTACAGCATTAATCTTGCGGATCACACAGGAGACCGCTGGGGTAGACATGATGCCATTCTGACCAATGACTAGGTGGCTAATCTGAAGGTAAGTGTTCACACAGAAATATAGATTACAGCCTGCCTTACTGCATGCATTAATAGGCCTAATATCAAATACATATGTAAATAGTTTGTTGCGCTTCTGATGGCTGCACAGTGCAGCCCAGAGCTCATTACCAAACAATGTTGCAGTTCTTCCTATATTACAAATGAGTGCTACTGTGGTGAAGCAATTCGTGTTGTTAATAAATTGCGAATAAATTCCCGAGCATCAATATTTTTTTTAATTAACTAATGTGTTTATTTATTTTAAAATGTACTCATTTGGTGAAATGTCAAAGGTACAGATTTGCATCGTACTGTAACCCTGTGCACTTTACTAAGATACCAGAGTGTTCATTTGGCAGTGTGTGCACGCCAATGACTATCACATTCACATTCATAAGGCTCTGATTCTCTCTGGTGTCATGGAAAGCGTTTATAAGGCCTACTGCTTGAAGAAAACACAGACTAATTGAAAATAATACAGTATACAACTGCAATTAGTAATAGCATTGCACACAATCTACATCACTCCTAAATACTGCTGTGGGTTGGTTATAGGAACACAAATAAAAACGGGAAGCTAAAGGTCAAATCTGCTTGCAAACAAGCCAGCGGATTTTTGAGTTGTAAAAATAGCAATAGCACAAAAATGCATTGCCCAAAACCTGTTAACACCATAGGTACACGACAGTATGCACTGCACAACGCTGTACGTTTGTATAAGTGACAGCTTGCTAGCCAACATGCTAACGGGGTAGACACTGGGTGTTTTCATTGCTCGCTGCACACCCCTTTACAGGACCATAACGGTTACCATTCACACTGACCCCGTTGGCTGCAGCGATCTGAACGATCAGCTGAATGGCGTCCTTCATGAAGAACCTGCCATCTCCCCCAACCACCAGAGTGGCAGACTGGCGCTCGGATGGCTCGACCACAGAGATAATGCTCTGGATGAAGTTTTCCGCATAGTGCTGGTTCTGCTGAAACACAGTCACCCTCTTCCTCAGACCGCTGGTGCCCGGCTTCTGGTCCGCGTACGGCTTGGTTTTCACCACTATTATTTTCACCATTTTTCCCCAACGTGTGACAGGCCGCCCGAATGCTTCGCAGTGGTTCGGTGAGGTGGAGGCAAATGCAGTACAACAGAAGCCCACACGTACGCACAGGACAACGCCCCCTCTCCTAGGAACGCCCCCTGTCTGTTTAAAGGGATGGTGTGCGACTGATTCATAAATATAAATGGTGTGTTCAAATGTTTTAAAATAAAACGTTATCACCCCCCCTTATGTATTGATTATACTAATTAGGCTACTGTGCAACCATTGTAGAGTGAAAACTTAAAATGTCAGATAGTGTTGTTAACCCTTAATAATAATTAAATAATAATTAATAATAACCCTTAAATAAGGATGTGTGCTGCATAACCAACATAAGGAAGGGGATCAATGACTCAGTGGATGCTAATATTGTAACCTCCATCTTTCTTACCTTACCTCCTGGAAATATCTAGATGTACTGTTGATATTTTGTTATACCCGTTAAAGCCATGCCTCTGGTTAATGGAATTTTATTTTATCAAGTTATCATGAAACATGCACAATAGGAGTTTTGCAATATCTGCAAAATTGTACTATTACACTTAAGATTGTAGGAGGTTGAACTCCAACATAACAGTTGCCGTTGAGAAATAGGCCAGTCCAGGATACTGCTGTTTGCATATTGCATCACATAATATTTGAGTACAACCTTTCACAGAGCAAGGTTTAACGTCATGTTTGACTTGACCTGTCTGTGGTAAAGTAGCATATATGATACATGTATTGCAACACAAGATGTAGGTTAAGACATATAATGACCACAGTTTAAAAAGTTACAATTTCAAAATAAATACAATATATACATATATAACCTCAGAAGGTTAGAATATCAAGCTGTTAAAAATGATTGCAAATGCAGAAAAATGCATTGCAGTATTTAATGAACATTACTGAAATATATACAGGGTAACAAAAATTATGTAATTGCTCTTATTTTTTACCTCCATTGACACAAACACCACAAAAGTAGATCTATTGTTATTGTTGTATTACCACTAACAAGTAAATACTACTGTAATATACCAAAACCAATAACCAGTAAATACTAAAAACAATACACAGTAACATATTACAGCCAATCATAATTATTTAGCCAAAACCTTTATCCTAAGCGGCTTACAATAAGTATGATTACAATAGGAAGAGGGTTAGCAGGCATCTCAGGAACACTTGCTGGTGTCCAAATCCAGGCTCAAAATCATGACCTTTCTGTGTCGAACACAAACAAAACACTAGTCTATCCTAGCCATATCATCATTATAATTCTCTATAATATCAGAAAATGACTATGCAATTAAAATACAGTCATTTAAAGTGTTATCAAAAAATAAATAGATTTAAAAAAAAAATACATATTCGTTTTTCTTTTTTTAGTATCAGTTTATCATAAACCGGTGTTTTGCTAGTTACTGTATAGCTAGTACAAACAACGGTTTATTATGTAAAACCTGAAAGGAAAGGCAGACAGGGGCTCCAGAGACTAAATACATCTCATGTCATGTGACATTTAGTGAGGCGGTTCTACTGTTTCAGCAGAGAAAGTCAAAGGGCAACATAATGGGCTGGGAGATATAAATAGGAGGTCAAGTCTGCTCTCAACTGGAAAGGCCATGGACAAATAAAGTGCAACGCAGGAATGTGTTTCCCTGCCAGCCCAATATCTCTGTACCCATGCCCTGCCTATGGACTATACTGTAGGCCAGGCTAGTGACCATGTACAGTATACGGTTATTATTGGACTGAACAATCAATATCTGATAGCAGCAGCTAGTAATGTGTAAATGTGAGATAACATATTTGAACCAGATCAGCAAATGTCGTTTGTTTATGTATTGATACAAACACGTTGCAACCCTTATTTTGATGAGAGGCAATTTAACAATTGTTCAAGTAGATGTGTGAGGTGTGATGAGGGGCTGTTTTATTATTATTACTTGGCTAAACCAATCAGATACATATGTATGTAAATCCAGCAAAATATATATGGAATTAAATTATATAGTAAGGAAAGAGCAATGAATGCCAATATTTGTACTATATGTGTATGTGCAACACAGAAAGCACATAGTATGATGTTTACTGGTTGGTTAGGATGCTCTCCACACAGCAGTAGGTCCAATCCTGTCTGTCGTTGATAGGAACGACATGCTGGCACACCTGGTAAAACAAAGCATTTGCAGTACAAGTGTCAAAATGGGTCAGTACATCTTTCTGCTTACATTTGTGATGTCCTTGTTACCTTAGTTTGAGGCAATGCAAGCTAACACCAATGTAAATTAGTATCACCAATTAAGATTGTGTTTAAATGCAGGTATTCAATGTTTCTGGAAGACAACGGTACACTCAAGGGACAACTCTGAGACGCACTGAGATATTGGCTATGGTTACTGGCATTATTTTCCATTTTCTTAATTTGTCTTTGTCTTATTATAAAAACAAGGACATATGGACTTTACTAATATGGAAGGGGGCGGAACAAGCTTTAGATTTACAATCCGTACTTATAACTAGAGCGCAGCAGAGCGTTTTTTCTCACCGTCTTGGACTTGGCTGGAACCTCCACAGCGAACACATTCATGCCCCGACTACTGCAGCAGTTCTTGCTCTGGTCGTTGTTCACGTGGACTGTCACTTTCTGGTTGTTCTGCAACACAAGGGGGGTTATTTCAGTCAGCCATTGACCAGGACTGATGTTGGGGGGCACTAAACATTAAACACAACTGCTTAACTGCTTTAACTTGAATCTGAATAATCTATTGTGTACATAAGGTGATAGTCAGACATAAAACAACATATAACCAACTGAATGAAAGCCATATTGCTGCTAGTAAAACTACCCTTCCCAACTCTTTAGGTCATTCTTGCAAAATGAGCTCCTGTTGCTAGGAGAATGAACACGAAGGCTGCATATCAATTACACAGGCTAAGAAAGGTCTGGTGTAAAGGAACATGTAAGCGCTGTTGCACTTAGACAGTTATATGTAAGGTATATGGTATAGTCAGCTATCTATTCATCCATCCATCTTCTCCTGCTTATCCGGAGTTAGGTTGCGGGGGCAACAGCTCCAGCAAGGACCCCAAACTTCCCTTTCCCGAGCCATATTAGCAAGCTCTGACTGGGATATCCCGAGGCGTTCCTAGGAAAATTTGGAGATATAATCTCTCCACCTAGTCCTGGGCCTTCCCCGAGATAGTCAGCTATTGCAAGCTAAATGTATGCTAACACGCTTGTCAAATTCAACAAATATCGCCCCACATTTCGCTATCTTACCGTTCCCTGTGCATGTTGAAAACATTATTTGATACTTCTACACAGCCCTGGCTCCGTAAATAGTAACAGAAACAAACAAACAAATGAACGTCGCTCTTCGTGGTATTCACAACATCATAAGTAGAAATTATCTTAAAGCGCAGAGTTCACGAGTTGTGACGTGTTTCCAGAAAATGGCAGAATCAATGGATATGACAATTGATATGTAGGCTACCGGTACAGTACAAATAGGTTATTATTTAACGTAATATAGTGGCTGGCAGTAAAAAAAAGAACAAGTTAAATATAGTATATATAATTTCACCATTTTCGTTTCATCTCTTGTTCCTCCGTATGTTGTTGAAATACAAAGTACCGGTAAATCAGATCTAGAAAATAAGCGAAAAGAACTACAAGTATTTCGGGGTCCATGTCACCACAAGTAACGGTCTCACACAAATTAAACCACTTAAACGCAAGGCTTCAGTGTACACGAATTCGCATGTTGTAGTCACGGGCTCACGAGTTCCATTTGAACGCAGTGTCAGTTTGCCACTCTACCTTGTTCGCTATGAGCGAGGAGATCCTGTGCTCTCCCCGGTACATGTACACGAGGACGTTGTCCTTTCCCCGCAGGACTCTGGCCTCAGACTTTCCCAGGATGGATGTCTGCAGGGCCTGATTGAGCAGCCGGGAGCCTGCGTCCACGCCGACCGCCTGGAGGGATGGCTGGGTGGCATCGCAGCGCACGTCTATCTGGAACGGACAGGCCTGAGGAGAAAGCAAGATTACTAAAAAGGCAGGCTTAGTCATTCTCTAGAACGCTTGTTAACGTCGAGCTGTACTCGGTAAGCTAGCGAAATGCGAGGAGATGCTTGGTGAATTTGCCAAAAAGTGTATTATATTAAATAGCTTAAAATAGCTGACCTACCTTCAAAGGTACAATCGTTCTCATGAAAACATTTGGTTCCACGCAATAGTAATAGGTGGGTAGGTGATCACGTTGTCATTTTGTTTCGGTCAAACTACTAAAAATAAAACCAACTGCGCATTAAAGGCTTATTTATAGGAATAGCCAGTAGAATCATTATTATAAATGTCCTCAGTGAAGAATATATATAGGAATAGCCAATAGAATCATTATTATAAATGTCCTCCGTGAAGAACAGCAACAAATGGAACAGATGAAAAAATGTGTGATTGTAATTTAGATTTTGTAAGCACAATAAATGGACATGGCAGCAGCAGCAATAATAAAGTTGTGTCTCCTGCTCTGTGTGCGTATGTGTGTGTGTGTGCGCGCATTGAGCCCACCTGGACAAGCTCCAGGCTACGGTTGTAGCCCATAGCCTCCAGGGCGAGCCACAGGTCCGTGGGATCTCCGTCCTTCTCCGCAGCCTCCATCAGGTTGAGCTCCGTGAAGCCCTGCCGCGTCAGCTGGTTCTTCCTGGTGTCAAAGTTCTCTGCATTGGCAGGTGAACCCGACCACAGGAGAGGCACAGTAGAATTTGATAACTAAATCAATAGCCATGTATCAATTACACTACTATTATTACATATATATAATGTGTATTGCTGGAGGGTACCTTTACAGATGGTCCACGCCTCCTGATCACACTTCTCTCCACTGGTCCTCAACTCAAAGAAGTTGTACTCCTCCAGGCTGAGCAAGCCATTCCCATCCAGGTCTATCACCTCGAAGATATCTGACAGCGCCTCCCTGTGGTGCACACAAAGCGGTGCACCTTTAAAGGGTTGACATCTATTCCACCCATGAGTGGGTATTCAAGCAATGCACCAAATGTACCCGTATGCATGTACAAACACACACACCTGAACTCTCTGGTGAGGTCCAGTTCCCCGGTGTCAGTCCGGTAAACCAGCTGAACCGGTTTATGTGAATTGCTCTTCCTGCTCCTCTTCCTCAGCATGCAGCCGCTGGTGAAAGGCAGGAGGAAGTAGGTCCCAGCACCCAGCTCTCCTTTCCACAGACACGTCTGCGGAAGCACAGTTATGGCTGCTGTGTGTGTATACTATACACTGGACATTTTTGACCTGGACCTCATTTTCCACATTTTCAGCAACTGCTGATTTCCGTACGATAAATTGAAATGTCAATTAAGCAATTGAATAGAATACAAAAATTTTAATAAAGAACAACATTAATTAATTAAATAATTATATAAATATATATATATATCATCCTATGGGCCCACCACTCGTGGGAGGAACCATAGGGGTCGGGTGCGCTGTCAAACGGGTGGCAGCGAAGGTCA
>JAODUH010015302.1:13347-27111 GCA_027564835.1 Typhlichthys subterraneus | reverse complement strand
AAAACAAACAAATAATACATTTATTTAATCCCCAACTGGCAGCATTTTTTCTTGCCCGCCCCCCCCCACCCCCCCCCCCCCCCTCCCATCACCACCACCACCACAACGATTGACTCCTCCCCCATCCCGTGAGAAGTGATGGCTGACCCACCGCTAGCTAACAATAGCGGGGGGCGTGATGATGATTGCTCTCTCTGCTGAAGTTGGATCATTTATTATAATGTACATTTTCTATTTTACGGTGTCGTAGCGTGTCAGCTAGCTAGTGCTTAGGTGTCAACACGCGTGTGGCATAATGTGTGTTGTAGGGGCGCATATGCACATGCATGCTAATAGCCTACCTTCTTTTCTGCTCAGTGTCTCTGTCGTCATGGGAAATTCTTAAGGGATTCTTAAGGGGACGGACATTTTAAACATGTGGGTGAAGGAAGAGTTGCGAAGTTAACTGTAATAGCTGTGAGCTATTTAAAACACACTGCGCACACAGTGCACACATACGCACGCACACACACACGCACACACACACGCACGCACACACAGGCACGCGCACACACACACACACTTATCACGGGCATCCACTGGGCTGGTGTCAAGGCAGAGAATGACAGATGCGCCAAGCAATGCATTAAATCCAAAGCATTATCTGGGTGTCACGGTGAGTTCTGACAGACACTGATATTAGTTTTCCACTCGCTCGTGTTCTCTCACCTCCCTTCCCTTCACTCTCTCTCTCTCTCTCTCTGTCTCTCAATTCAATTTCAATGGGCTTTATTGTCATGAATGTTACATTGAACAATATTGCCAAAGTACTTTATAATATAATAATGATTACAATAGAATAAGGGTTTATACAGTTGTTAAAATCACAAAGAAATAATACATATATTACTAATGGGGGAAAAAATAATTTAAAATAGATGACATTGCCTCAGCAGTGGAAATTAAATACATCAATATCATTAAAGAAACACTGAGTGATTTATAAAGTTGCTAAAATCACAGTTTGAATGTCCATTGTTTTGTTATTTCTAACATTGAGCTGAGAGCAGAGTGTGCTCAGTGTCAAAGCATTTTACAGTAGAAAAAGTATTTATACAATAGCTACAGAAAAGTCACTAAGAAATAACACATACATAAATTATTAAAATAAAAGATAAAAAGGTACAATTCCAACATCAATATTGCATTAGGGTAGAATTACCCAACACTGACTGGTTTACTGGATACAATTGCTAAATAATTTTTAAATAAATAATACATGAATAAAAATTGTACATTGCAAAATCAGTGGAAAATAAATACATCATACCTACATAAGGGTAGAATTAATGAAAGAAACACTGGCTAGTCTTTCTTCATGGCAGCGGTTCACATATCGAGCTGCTGTGTTTGCACATAGCTCTACTTCGCCTAATAAATATGGTAGTTTTTGTCTCAAATTAATTGTGTGTGTGTGATCTGTGGGAAATATTAGGCTCTAATGTGTTCATATATTTTGCATGTGGTTAGAAATGCAACTCCGATTCTACCTGGTTTTGTGGGCAGTGTGCACATATTCTGTCCTCTCTTGGGAGCCTGTCTATGGCGCCCTTTCTCTATAGCTAGGCTGTGCTCGCTGAGTATGCATAGTCAAATGATTTCTTAGTTTTGGGTCTGTTACAGTTGTTAGCTATTGTGCTACAGTGTATTCTCTGGTCAGGGAAAGGTAGCAATCCAATTTGTTTAGTTTTTTGGTTGCCTCCTTCCAGTCTCTCTCTCTCTCTCTCTCTCTCTCTCTCTCTGAGGCAGCAAGCAAGTAGTGAGGTTTTGTATTTGTTTCTCTGGAGTCAACAGCGACGCGTCACTTTTGTGACAGGCACGGAGACGTGATTAGCTTTGAGAAGCGGCGATGTCGGCATGCATGCCGCCCTCTCGCACGGCAGGTAATTCAGTGTATGTTGTGCATATTCAGCCACAAATTAAGTAGTGTGCCATATTGAGTTTAAGGACATCATTTGGCAGGGGAACGACTCAGACACACGGTCAAGCTTTGTAGGATTTCGACACCACGCAGAGCATTTTTAAATGTAGAAACTGAATGATGCTAGTCAAATTTAGGCTGTGTGACACATATCATTTATAGGTGTTAAATCTGCTAACCCAAATGTATCACTACGTAATGAAAATTCTGTGTTTGTTTTAATTAACCCACATACAGTATAATATGAAATAAAAACATAAGCATTATAACATTTTGTAGCAAAAGCTGACAATATATGCACGTTAAATGTAACACGTTACATCTAACAAAACCTAAATACGCAATGTACTGTACAAGTACAATCTGCAATCCTGCATTTGTGCAGGGGAACATTCTGGACCCCTTTTCAATTTGGGTTTATTCCCCATTGACATGGCCGAGCTGTGGCCGTACCTGCGATTGTGCTATCTCTGTAGCACCAGGGCTAGCTGGCCTACCAGGCGCTACGCTATCACAGATGGCACACTTTAAGAGGCAACCAAGCGTGTACACACACACACACACGCGGTGGTGCACCGATAAAGCGATGGTCACACTGCCGGCCTTGGTGTGCCCAGGGGGCCATGGGAAGCATGCTCACAAACACACCCTGGAAAATGTCTTACTGATTTGTTCCTTCCCTCTTCCCGCTATATTCCAGCGTTAGGGTGTTAAAAACCAGATAGTGTGTTTAAGCAAACTGGCAGCAGGCTTCAGTAATACAGTGCTTATGTTGTGTGCTTGGCTGACAGGTGGCATGATAACATGGCCATTGCCAAATACTGACCTGAGAAAGCACCAGTATTGCAAGTTATTTTAAATTTAAAAAAATAATTAACCTTGGTTCAGTAACTCATATTTTTATTATTAAGGTTTTAGGAGTCAAATGCGTGGCTGTGTGTTTTAATGTTTCAACAAGAAAATTCACACTGCTTTTTAAAAATAAAAGTGCATCCAAGCATACAGTGTGTGTGTGCACGTGCAACTGTCATATCAATGCTCCGGCGGTACGATTACCTCCCGCACATACTGGCTCATAAATCTCACCGCTGATGGCACTGCCTCGCCACACTAATGCATATTCATAACGCCTTCGCCTAAATATTCATGACCATGTGTCTGGCCAAACAGCTTCTTCTGTTGTAATAGTGAAATATAAGTATTTTAATGTTTGGTTGTTGTTGTTTTTTATAGCGGTGGGTGGGGAGTTTTAGAGGAGCGTTATGTGGACGCAACGTTGGTACACGGACGACTACATTTGGGTGCTTTTTAACATTCATCTCTTGACATTTTACAAAACTTGTCCAGGGGCAGTTAGTCGAAAGTGAAAAATGAGCTGGGTAACAACTTATGATAGGTTTATTTTGTGGAGAAAGCACTCATTCATCAAGGTTACAACAACAAATGACAAATTAGAGATGCAACACTAGCACCTTTTCACAGTCAATACTAAATTCAAAACTGTAAGTATTTTCATTGGCTGACATCAAGGACCTTTGAGTTCAATATCATTTATTTACTAAATTAAAATATAAAGCTTTATTTCAGGCTAGTGAGAAATGTTTTACGGGATCTGTTCATTCTATTGGAGGTAGAAAGTATTTCTGGTACCTTCATTGAAGACATTAACCCAGTATTAAATGTCACAGTTTCATCTTAATATGCATGTATTGGACATCTAAGATATTATATGAAAACAAATACAGACAAACCTCTATCAGGTTAAAAAGTGCAGAGCTTTGTGCGTTTGAGCTTCATGGAGGCGTCTCCCAATTTGCATTCGTTATAATGTATACATAAAAACCAACGTGGCGTCTGCAATGTTTGTGCTCGCTCTGGGCTATAATGTAATACCAGGCAGTGTTACGTCATATACTCTGTATTGATAAATGACTGCCTCACAGAAAACCTGATGATTCAAGCGTAGCTAAACAAAATGGCTGGGCTTACAAGGATTACAGTGACTGCACAGTATCCTAATTATACATGCTGCGTGAACAAAAAACGCCTTGGGGAAATTCCGCTAATAGCACGGCCACTTCCTTATTGATGCTTAACGTGCCATGTGTTTTTGTTCTTTGTTATGCTTGACATACTTGCTGTTCTCTTTTACCACCCAACATATGTGGTATACAGCATCTCAGAAGAAATCACAGTTTATACTAAGATCATGTGGTTCAGACGATAATTACATTATAATAAGACAGTTATCCCCTACAGGTTTATCATTGAATGTTTATAGAGGTTTTAAATTACCTTCCTGAGTCACCTTCCAGGATTTGTCTAGATGTTTGTAGTTTTAAAACGGGCAACAAACTGTATATAGGTTATTGGTAACCTCAACCAATATAGCAACACAAAGAATTTAAACGTTGCCATTATTGTATGCGTTACTATCATGTTTATATGCTGTATGTATGTATGTATGTATTTACTTACATAGTGGTACATGTACTCAAACCAACAGCTGCGTTTACATGAACCCTATTATTCCGATTGGAATTGGGTTTAAAGCCCAACCTGAAAGAAAACGCTGCATATCAACACCTCAATCGGAAGAGAAACGGCCAACCCGATTGACATATCATTCTGAAGCAGAGGGGTAGTTCTACGCATGCCCCATCTTACGCTACTATTGTTTTGTATGAGGCAGGTATAGGCTATTCAGCCCAGCCACTGTACAAAGTCTGGACAAAACCATTGCGACACGCGCAAATAAGCAAATGGGAGCTAGTAATGTTCCTTTACCTGGTCACCAGTCACATAAATAGCCTCACTCTCCCGACGTGTCTACAACTAGAAGCTAGACGTTTTAGCCTTTTTGCTAGTGGGACACATTACATTACCAAGCTAGACAATGTGCGCATGTTTAACATCTATTCCGATAAGATGCAACGGCGCATGTAAACACCAGACCTGATTAGATAACATGTAAACAAGTAACCCAAAAATAAAAACATTAATCAGACAGATTCCTTTCAGATAGACAAAAAAGGTGTGTGTGCGTGCCTGCGTGCATGTGTGTGTGTGTGTGTCAACTGAAAGAGTGACTGTCTGACAGGGTGTCCCTGAGTCTGACAACCTCGCCATCCAAGCGTTCCCCGGAGGCAGCTATCAATCTCACACCAAGTTATTTATTTTTGGAACTTTTGAAATTAACAGAAAAACGGAGGGAACAAAAGTCCTGAATGGTGTTTTACTTACAATGAACCAACTAAATAAACTATATGTATATATATACTGTATATCCGTGGAAAGAATTGAGAAACCACTGCATTATTCTCTCAGATTTTATTATTTTATTTTCTATTTACAAGAATTTATAGATCTATATTTAGATAATTTGTTTATTTATGATATTTTTAGCTTTTACAGCATATTTATACTATTGCATTTTTAACAATGCACAGTGGTGTCTTTATTTATACGGCCGCTGTTTAAGTCTGACGTTGGTTTAGCGGTTAAACGTCACTGGCATAATCATCCCATAGGTGAGCTGTGTGCCTCGTGCTTTCCCTAGTTGCCTCATTGTCAGTCAGTCAACTGCCGGTGGCGGCGTTGCGTTGATTACAGTACGAAGAGATCTTTTGTTTCCGACACTTCACTTCCACTCCCTTCTGGAGTGTGTCTCGGGAACGCCGGCAACTGCACGGAAAATGAAGAAGGGAATGGTAAAGAGGGTGTAAAAGATAGACTGGCGACCTGGCAGAGAGAATATTGTGCTTTATTGCGCTCTGTATTTTTACCTGGTACTTCATCTATCTCTTTTGCCAAAACAATAACACACATGGCATGATTGGAGTGGCGTTATTGCTCTATGGGATGATAATTGTTTGTGTTTGTGTGTGTGTGTGTGTGTACATGCGCTTCGACAGTCTGCTTGTTTTTCTCGCGTTTGCTCGAGTCCCCTGGCACCCCTTCACATTTCCTAAGGTCTCGTCTCAACTCCGGCGGGTCGACACGCGCTTTCAGCGTGTCGTCTTTAACGGGAGGAAATGAAAAAGCGGATGGAAAAAAAAAATGAGTCCCCCGCTGCAACAGGGCAACCGAGGAAATCCCACAGGAGGGAGAGAAACAGAGAGAGAGAGAGAGAGACAGAGACAGAGAGAGAGAGAGAGAGAGAGAGAGAGGAAACAGTTCAAACATACAGACAGATCAATATAGAGATGATTGACAGACAGGCAGACAGAGCAGGGCCCTGGCAAAATTACAAGAGAGGTGTTGGTGTGAGAGAGAGAGAGAGAGAGAGAGAGAGAGAGAGAGAGAGCGAGAGAGAGAGAGAGAGAGAGAGCAGGGTCGAGGATACTGGAGGGGAGAGTGTGAACGGGGATGTGTGTGTCTTTATGGAGCAGCTGAGGCCAAGCTGAATCGGGCGGGAGGGGGGGGGGGGGAGATTAAAGGCTGCACCCGGTCCTGCAGTCTCTGTATTCAGTCGCTCCTCTGCCTGCATGCTGATCAAGGCCAATGAAAGGAACCATGCACCCTGCCAATTGCCTCACGCACATGCACACACACACACGTCCGCGTGCGTGCGCTTGCATGAGCAAGCATATATAACTTTTCCTCCCACTCATATGTACATGCATGCATACAACATGCTTAATATGCGCAATACTGTATGTATTGTATACGCCTGTCTGTGACCCACCCTTATTAGGTTAAATGACCTGGTTGCATGTGTTACGCGTGTGTGTATGGATGTCCCGCCCCCGAAGTCCGATAGAGAGCTATAGGGTGTGTGTGTTTCACTCATTCAGCCAGGGGGTGTCTACGCTGTGAAGTCAGGGCTTATCATCACAACCTTGTTTTGGCATATCCTCCTGGGACCGAACATTTGCTTAATTGCATTGGAGAAGTGGCATTGTGTGTGTGCGTTTGTCTACGTTACCAAGGGTTACCGAGGTCATTTGTTCCATCGCCTTCCTCCCGTTTTAATTGATGATCATTCATTGTTTCACGCTAACACCCCATAATTAAGCGCGCTTCATTATTCTAAAACACTAACGGCGGGGAAAAAGGGTCCGCCTCCAGGGACGCACCATTCTTTGTGCCCAAGGTCACGGCAGGAAAACGTGGCCTAGCCTCATTATGAGAAGCCTATTATGCCGGATACAGATTCAGATGGATTCATTTTAATCAAAACTCAATGCAATAGAAAGGGGGGAAAAAAAGAATAAAACAATACATTAAATTAATACGAATTTGCCCGAAAGCCACCAACTTCCCCTTTTATGTGTTTTATGGTAAGCTACACATATTCATGAGCAATTTGGACCTCACCTGTTTGGAGAATATACCATATTCTTTAGGCGGACGTAATAGACAGTTTAAATACATTTGTATTGCGGGCGCTTAGCAACATTTTGCTAACGGCTACACTGATAATGGAAAATAATTAAGAGCTCTAAAGTTGTATGGAGACTTGAATTGTGTGTGTGTGTCATTGAAAAGGGATATCATGCATGCATTATTTAACTAGCAAAGCAGACACGTGCAATATATTGTATATGCACGCTTGCTTGTTTTTTTATTGAGCAAATGGGAGCGTGAATGTGTCCTCCCACGCTTGCATTTTTTTTTTATGTGTGTGTGCTTGCGTGTGCACGTACGCGCGCGTGTGTGCAATGAAATGTGCCTGCTGCTTGCCCAAGCATTTTAGGGAAAAGGGCAGCTACGGAAAATCAAAACACTTCTCGGAGTGGCGCCGAACAGCAAGTGAAGCGTCCAGACAGGCAAGCCTCCCCAAAAATAGATTGGCCAGCTCGCAGTCGCTCTCTGCCCCTCCCCCAACCCCTTCACCGGGGGACATGGAGCTTAACGAGACGTTTATCTAGAACTTTCCATGACTGCTTGCTGTGTGGGCAGGCCTTTAAGGTTACCAATCGCACAGTAAACCATGGGCAACCAGGTGAAGGCAGTTTGGAAACTCTTCTTTCTATCTTCTTTCAGCCTGCGATATACTTTTTCTGGGGCCCTATATGAAGACCATAGATATCGCAGTGACACCCCAAGCCAGAGCATAGAGTCTTGAGGTTTGTAACGGGGTTGTGTTCAAGGGCATGAATGGACACGACAGTAGCTCCATGGACACGGGAGCTGAAACTCCACAGCTCAAACTCCACAGATCTCTCTCTGTGAAAGATACTCTAGGTTCCATCCCAGACACGAATCCACCTGCCGGTGACCGAGCTGAGCATCATGTATGCTAAAAAAAACACGCGAAGATCACATTTTAAACTGTGATTCACATTTGTGGGTTGTCTTGCTTTGTTGCCCCCCCACCCCATGGTTGGTTTGATTTGAGACGTTAATTCAGCCAGGACAAGAATCCGCTGAGTCACTCTGCTCTTTTCCCCGTTATTTTGCATATGTGCCTTCACCCTGCTCCACACACACAGAGCCACACACTCACAGTCCTGTCTCTGATAAGGCTTGTTAAAGCGTTTCATTTAAAAGCTTTAAGGTTCACCATGTTTGTGCACATACACACAGATGTGTACAGTATTCCAGATAACAGTATGTTAAAGCTTCCGAAGACTGTTTCTGGGTTCATTGGTAATTGGTAAATATGTGGAAAAGAATGACTGTATTAGATAGGATAATGTTAACTCATGCATGATTTTAATGTGTCTTAAGAATGCATGGCCGAGTGTGGACCCTATTATTTATATCACTTTGACAATGGAACATTTTTTCTCTCTTATTAATAGACTACCTTAAATGTAGGGCCTGTGGCCCTCAACAATTGATGATTGCGGCTATTGGTGTTGATTTCCCATCAGTAAACCTTTTGTTGTGCTAGCAATGGAAAATGAGTGTGTCGCTATCTAACTTGTCTGGGTTACCACTTGGGCTACAACAAATTGATTGCTAATTAGAAACCTCTTTTGCCTTGATGTGCTTCAGTGTCTCAAGTTAATTTTAGGGCAGAATGGTTTTTTGTGTGTTGAATCTAAGGGACACTCAGAAATAATTAGGAAATATGATTTTAGCATTTTGCTCTCAGCAATATAGGATTGTTTCGCTACAGTATCTTGGGAAACCCTTGTTTCAAAACAACCATCACTTTTATACACACACAAGATCCCAGTTTACCATTTTTCTAAATATTGACCATGACTGCATAAGGTAAAGCATTTGTAACAGACTGTGGGAGTATGGATATAAATGATAAAGCATAAGAAGGAGCATGTCAATAATATTATGCTGTATATGTGGTCATATGTAACCATCTTCTGCCATGGTAAATGGACTGCATTTATATAGCGCTTTTCCAACCTTTCGGCCTCTCAAAGCGCTGTAATATATATAGCCTCACATTGACCCAGTCACACACTGATGGTGATTGCTGCCATGCAAGATGAAACCAACCACCAGGAGCAGTTAGGGTGACGTGTCTTGTTCAAGGACACCTCGACACTTGGTGAGGAGTTGGCCGGAACCGAACCAGCGATCACCTGGTTGGTGCGCTCATATCACTGTAGGGTGGCCACACATACATTATACTCAGCCATTTGGCCAGCCGAGCTGACAAGTGCTCGACATCTCAGGCAGATAAGGGTTATGATGAATCATCGCGGTGCTGGTACGTTTAGGTTGGTCTCTGAGAACACCCGCCAGGTTTAGATGCATGCTAATATCTGTAGGGAAACCGGATTACACAGTTAGCCAGGCTAAATGTGACAGGTTTATGGCTCCAGTCATATCTAAAGGCTTTTGATTTGGTTTAGATTTAGCACAGCTTAACTTCAACAAGGAGGCATGGATATCAATCAGACATGAATAACGAACACAATGTCTTTGAATTCTTTCTTTCTGTCTGTCTTCTGGCTTCTGTGCTTCTTATAAACGCTCTCACTTGTGATATGTTGTAAAGTTCTTTTCACGCACACATGAAGGAGATTTTGAGGAGATTTTGTTCACTGGGTTGTTTAAGTGTGTAGCACGTGTAGCATCCAGTAGATGGCTGAGCCAGGGGGGACGCTCGAAGCAATTTGTTTTAGGAGGTTTTGGTATGAAGTCATTCCCAGTAGCATAATGGAGTCTGATGCATCCTGAACATCTTATTGGGACATTCAACCAAACAGTTTAATACTATGCTTTTTACCTTGACATGCTTTATATGCTAAGCAAAGCCTTTAGTAATAAAAGGGGAAAATAACAATGGGAGTGAGTAAATAATTACCGAGAAATACTGATTGGGTTTGATTTTCACCGGTATTTAAAAAAAAAAGTCTAAATCATACTGTAGTACTGTATGCGGGAGCACAATTTAAATAATGATTTAGTATTTTCCTGTGACAGTAACAATCTGACAGCCTGCCGCTTAATTATTTAATTTAATTCTAATAGGGAGAGAATAATAAACTTGTTTACTTTTCTAACTTTTTCTTTAGGATTTGGCACTTTATAACCACAACATTATAGGGTTTCATAAATTTATATTTCCCGCATGTCTTCCTGTCCTGACGGCCATGCATGCTAAATGCATTACGACCTTGCCAAGTATGTTGCATCTATCTTTCATTTTATATACAGAGCTATAAAACACGAATACTTAATATCCAATCATAAAGAAATACCATGATGATGATTCATTGTTATTTACAATGTACAATAAGTATAGATGGCTAGGACCCGCGCATTTTATAGTATGTATGTTATGCGCCCTTCTTAGATGAAACTTTAATTATCCCTGTGGGGATGTGGAATCATGGCAGCCTTGAGGAACACACCACATTGCTTCTCTGATCTTAAATTAGCCTCACAATAGCTACACAAGGAGGGGGGAGATTAAGCCAGCATGCATTTGATAAAACGAAGACCAGCGATAAGCGGCGGCAGTGCATACAGAGAAGCGTCGGGGTGTGAGTTGTGAAGCCGAGTCCCCGGCTTGTCGACTTGACGCCAGTCACAAAGGCCGCGCGCCGCTGATCCGCTCAATTACATAAGACGCACAGAGCAGAATCACGCTTCTCTGTGTCGCTCTCCGTGAGTCTCTGCTTCCTCCGAGGGTTTCAAAGGAGGAGACCTGACAGCGGGTAGGCTGAGAAGATGGAAGATGAAATGTGGAGCGGGGAAGTGAGGGAGTGGGGGGGGGGGTTGCACTAGCAGATACGCGCGTTGTGAGAACAAGCCGACTAGCTGAGAGGTGGAGGGAGTCAGCCCACGACAGAGGGCAGGAAAGGAAGCGGAGGTGAAGGAGGCCAGCGTGTGTTACTGTGAGCCGAGCTCCTGGCTACAGAGGACATTAGGAGGCTTCGCGAGTTGGCGGGAAACGCTTTTCTAATCACCTGTCCCCACGATCAACTTATGCTGACTCAGCGACGCAAACAAATACTGTAGTTGACTTAACAAAACAAAACAATTACACATACTGTAGTTGACTTAACAAAACAAAACAATTACACATATTTCAGAACCGTGCGAGAGAGAAAGGACAACTCCCGTTAATATTGTGCATACATCCGTGGGTGAATTAATTGGTTGGTTCGAGCTTGTTTACATCTCAACGCACAACCCAATTTGGCGTTTCGCTCTGTTCTGCTCGTCCCGTATCTTCAAAAGGTTTACCCGTGTCTCTGCAACGTAAACAAGGCCATGTATGCACGCTCACACACACAGACAATGCATTAACGCATTATCGCATACAGAAGCACTCGCAAATATGTCACATTCAGTTTATTTTAAGAGCACAAAAGCGTAACACAAGAAGAAGAAATTAGAAAACAAGGATGCAATCACCGTCACAGCGTGTGGACAAGCAAACACTACCACAAGGTACAACACTGCCCTCAGCTCTATGTGGTTAATTCATGATGGATTCCCCATTACCTTGGGGTGTGACCTTTCCCCCCCCGACTGCCTTCATTAAGCACATCACCCAGGTGTATGGGACAGCCAGAACCTGAAACCTCCTCTTGCCAATCACAATTAAAGGCAGATATGCCTCTCAGCGATGTCCATGCACAGATGGAGGTTAATTGGTGGGGCCAGGAAAATGGCAAAAAGTCACTTGATTAAAGAAAGGGTGTATGGTGTGTGAGTGTGAGTATGAGCGTGAGAAAGAGAGAGAGAGGGCAAGCTTGGCAACGATTACCAAGTTCATCAGTATTCATGCATTTGATCCTCAACTATTAAGTATGTTAGCTTCCTAGAGATAGGCAGATAAGAGGGTGGCCTTTAATTGGTATTTGCACGTGGGGAACATCAGGATTGTCCATATGGACTAAGCAGTCATTATTTAAGTACAGTTTATCTCTATTTATTAGCTTGCGAATGTCAGGGTTTTCTCTGGGTTTGCTATTCTAATTGGCTATATCTACAGTTTGTCCGTGCTAAACTATTTATCACGGTAGCATATGCTTACATTCGCATGTTTATATTTAGTGCCGGCCACAACACACATGCAGAATGCGACTGTGGAAAAGTGTGAGTTTAATCACTAGCGTGTGTGTAAGCATTAACCAACAGTTAACAGACAGTCTTTGTTAACAATCGGATGTGGGTTAAATGGCGGCATTATTGTTGACTATTGGCTAACGCTGTCCTTGCCAATTTGTTGTGTATGTGAATAAATGTAATCTTTTCCCTGGATCTGTGCGTGTGAACGTTCACGCTTATTCATGCTTATTCAAAGTGTCACGGTCAGCTAAGCCGCCGCCGTGTCATGTAAATCCTGGTGAAAATGGACTGTTGCAAGACTGTTAAAACCTCCTTTCCTCTTCCAGGCCAGCTGGCTGCGGGGACATGTGAGATCGTAACACTGGACAGGGACAGTAGCCAACCACGGC
The DNA here is from genome assembly GCA_027564835.1 of Typhlichthys subterraneus. Taxonomy (NCBI): domain Eukaryota; kingdom Metazoa; phylum Chordata; class Actinopteri; order Percopsiformes; family Amblyopsidae; genus Typhlichthys; species Typhlichthys subterraneus. Next base: position 14,319 of record JAODUH010015302.1, on the reverse strand, counting down.
GAACCATCGCCAGACAGACAGCCCGCTGCGCCTGCAAGAAGGGCCAGATCGCCGGCACCACGAGAGCTCGGCCTGCATGCGTGGACGGTAAGGGGACCAGAGAATGCGGTGGGGGTGGTGGTGTTGGGGGTCAGTCTGGGTTAGTTTAAATGAGTCATAAAAAACACTGCAGACATTTTAGCTGGTGGTGAAGTGGTGTATTTGAAACAGGTTTTTTGTCGGAAAACATGGTGTTTGCTCTGCCCCCAGTGGCCACATGCGGTATGCTCATTAATATTTTTGTTATTGTGAAATAGTACTCCACACCATGGAGAGTTGATTGAGTTGATAAAGTGCAATATAAGGGCCTCTAAAATCCATCTACAGAGAGACCTTTACAGCACTGTGTTAGGCTTGAACTTTGCATTCAAATATACAGCTTACAGTCAGAAGGGAAGACCTTTGGGGTAGCTGAGGTAGCCATGTTTTATGTTTGTGTGTGCGCTGTATGTGTGTGTGTGTGTGGCATTGTTCATACTGTCCATTTATTCATCCTTAAATTGCTATATTGTTTCCTAAGCCATAACACGCCCACACCATGCGTTCTTGCTCATTTGAGTCAGCATGCTTTTATTGCTGCTGCTTCTGAGACCCTTGTCTCGCGAATGAAATTTGATTTAGTTCATTGTACAGTTGTGTACTCCCCGCTCTTTTCGGAGCAGGGCCGGATAGGGAGATGGAGAGATAGATAGATAGATAGGCAGATAGATAGACAGATAGATAGATAGACAGATAGATAGACAGATAGATAGATAGACACATATACATATAGATAGATAGATAGATAGATAGACATATATACATATAGATAGATAGATAGATAGATAGACAGATAGATAGATAGATAGATAGATAGATAGATAGATAGATAGACATATATACATATAGATAGATAGACATATATACATATAGATAGACAGATAGATAGATAGA